>VZRM01007011.1:1030286-1059993 GCA_013397955.1 Grantiella picta
AAAAGAAAAAGAAAAAGAAAAAGAAAAAGAAAAAGAAAAAGAGAAAAAGAAATAAGAAAAAAGTTTTACTTCAGTCAGTTCCCAAACTTTGGGACTACAGCCTAGGGAATCATATTCTTAATTTAGTTCCCAGCATGGTAACATATTTATCTAATCTCAATGTAGTGACAAGTGACAGCCTGGGCTGTTCATGTCCCTTTCTAATCACAGTAGAGGAGCACCTTCTACTGCCTCCTTAGCCAGGCATAACTCAGGAATAATGTGCATCAAACCTGTGAGTGTAAATTGTAGCAGAACGGCCCTGAGGTGCCATGTCCCAGCCTCCTGCCCCTACCCTCTCTGCATCAGGTCCTGCAAGAGACAGGGAAGGTGCTGGAAGAGCCTGTCCAGGGGTGTAGGAGTGCAGGGATGCAGAGAGCATGGATCAGATGTGCAAGTGTGCAGGAGTGCAGAGGTGCAGGGGTGCAAAAATGCAGGAGTCAGAACTGCATGGGCGCTGGGCTGCAGGGTGCAGGTGTGCATGTCCCCGGGCCCCATTCTCATGCATGGGCACTTCAATTTGCTATGCTTGGCTGCAGCCCACAAAAGCAGAGGCTGGCCAAGGACCGAAGCATTTCTTTAGGTATGTGCCAGTTGCTTTTCATTCGTGGTAAAGGCAGGATAATCACCTGCCAGGATGCTGTCCCATCACGAGATGTAATAGCACACTGGATACTACTGACGGTGCTCCATGTTCCTGCTTATGGCACATTTCCTTCTGCCCTACCTGGCCCAGGTACAGCTGCAAGGTGCCCTCCTCCCTCATCATACCCAACCCAACCTCTCCACTTTTCCCCTGCTAGACTTCTGGCCTCAGCCTGGACCCTGCATCTCATCCCATCTCAGTTCTCCTGCCTGACCCACACTCTTCCCCCCTGCACTTAGTACTCTGGCTGCACAATGCAGCTGCCAGGAGCAAAGAAACAGCATTAGGAGGGACACAAACTTTCCAATCAATGTTGTTTGCATGAAGTCAGTATTTTCATGATAAACAGAATTGGACAAACACAGGCCTTCTCAGGAAAAGCCAGTGCATTGGTCTCAATCCTGCACTGAACCCTTGGCAGCAACCAAGCCCTAATCCCTGATCCCAATCCAGTGAAATAACCCCTTTTTTTCCAGAAACTGGCTTCTAAAGAACTGTGACAGCCCTAGTTGCACACAGACACAAATGATTATTCTCTCTTTACAGACCCACACAGCTCCCTCCTTGTATTTAACTGCAGTCCAAGTGAGCTGGATCAGGAAAGAGACACATGATAGCTGCTGTTTCCGTGGTTGAAATATTTGTGAAGTTAGCGCATAATCTGAAAGCAGAAGCTAATAAATTATAGGGTGCTAATTGGGGCCGGAGTGTAGCCGTCAATCATATTATCCTAAACACACAGAGACCCTCATAACCTAAAAAGGCAAGAAAGCCTCCAGGAACAGCTCCCAGTTGTCACTAGCCATGACCTCCACTTCAGTGAGTGCACAGAGAGTCAAGGCAGAGACTTTATTCCACTAAGAAAATGCAAATCCTGTATTTAAAAGAGCACTTGTATTTGATTTTGTTTACACTCTTTAGGAGTGTGTTTCCAATGGTACTTTATTGTTTTCCTTTACCACTTGACTTGCCGTTTTTGCCATTAAAAAAAAAAGTGTAGATCAGATATGAATGTGCAATTTTTACATTTACATAGTCCTTAGAGTAGCAATCATAAGTTTGTCCTTGGAGTAACAGTCATAAATTTTTATTCACAGTCCAGCCTCCTTGCATATAGGCTTGTTTTTTAGAGCCATCCTATTACTCATATATCTTTTATTGCTTCCCATGCCCCAGAAACATATATTCTGCTTAGGACCTGCCGGACTAAAACTCAACTGAGCCAAAAACACAACTGTGCAAACAGGGTAACTATAGGGCATTTGCCGCTCTAGTCACTTTGTCACTACTTTTTTCTTATATTACTTCTGTCAAATTAAGTACTTTTACTCATAATATAAAATTGAATCAAAGAATGCCAAAGAGATTTTTAGTAACATTTTTCCCCAGAAATTTATTTCTATATGGAGATAGGTAGGCATTCCAGAAAGAATTCCCTGAAGAAAATATCTGAATGGATCAGATCACCTTGAGGACTATCACACAGCACATGCAGGACAATCAGCGGATCAGGCTCAGGCAGCATGGGTTTACAAAAGGCAGGTCCTGCTTGACTAACCTGATCTCCTTGTATGGCAAGATGATCACTTAGTGGATGAGGGAAAAGCTGTGGATATTGTCTACCTGCACTTAAGGAAAGTCTTTGACACTGTTTCCCATAGCATTCTCCTGGAGAAACTGGCTGCCCATGGCTTGGCTGGGTGCTCACTGGGTAAAATCTGGCTGGTTGGCCAGGCCCAGAGAGTGGTGGTGAGTGGGGTTACATCCAGTGGGCAGTGGTCACAAGTGGTGTCCCCCCGGGGTCAGTATTGGTCCAGTCCTGTTTAACATCTTTATCAGTGATAGGGACGAGGGGAATGAGTGTGTTCCCTCAGTCGATTTGCAGACAACACCAAGTTGAGGAGTGTTGATCTGCTGGAGGGCAGGAAGGCTCTGCAGAGGGATCTGGACAGGATGGATCGATGGGTCAAAGCCAATGGGATGAGGTTCAACAAGGCCGAGTGACAGGTCCTGCCCTTGGGTCACAACAACCCCAAGCAGTGCTACAGGCTGGGGGAAGAGTGGCTGGAAAGCTGCCCAGAGGAAAAGGACCTAGGGTTGCTGGTTGTTGAACATCAGCCAGCTGTGCCCAGGTGGCCAAGAAGGCCAATGGCATCCTGGTTTGTGTCAGAAATCGTGTGGCCAGCAGCACCAGGGCAGTGATTGTCCCTCTGTACTGAGCACTGATGAGGCTGCATCTTGAATCCTGTGTTCAGTTCTCAGCCACTCACTAGAGGAAAGACATTTTGGTGCTGTAGCATGTCCAGAGAAGGGCAATGAAGCTGGTGAAAGGTCTGGAGAAGAAGTCTTGTGAGTATCAGGCGGGGAAGCTGGGATTACTTACACTGGAGAAAAGGAGACTCAGGGGAGACTTTATCACTCTCTACAACTGCCTGAAAGGAGGTTGTAGCAAAGTGCTGCAATTTCTCCCAAGCAGCAAGTGGTAGCACAAGAGGACATAGGATCAGGGATTCAAGGATCAGGGAAGATCTGTGTGAGGGGAAGTTCTGTTTGGACATTAAGAAGAATTTCTCCATGAAAAGTGTTGGAACAGGCATTGGAACAGATTGCCAAGGTAGCAGAGTCACTATCCCTGGAGGTGTTCAAGAAATGGCTGGACATGGCACTTAGTACTATGATTTAGTTGACAAAACGGTGATTGGTCAAAAGTTGGGCTCAATGATCTTGGAGGTCTTTTCCAACCTTAATGATTCTGTGAATTTGTAAAGCACATCAGAGCTGGTGAAGGGTCTTGAGCACAAATCTTATGTGCAGCAGCTGAGGGAACCAGCGTTGCTTAGCCTAGAGCAAAGGAGGCTCAAGAGGAATCTTATCACTCTCTATGGCTACCTGAAAGGAGGTTGTAAGAAGGTGGAGATTTGTTTCTTCTCCTAAGTAAGTGACAGAATGAGAGGAAACAGCTTCATGTTGCACCAGGAGAGGTTTAGATTGGATTTTATGGGGGGCTTCTTCTCAGAAAGGGCTGATAAGCATTGGAACAGGCTGCCCAGGGAAGTGGTGGAGTTACGATCCCTGGAGCTATTTAAAAGATGTAGATGTGGTACACTTGGCAGTGCTGGGTTAATGGTTGAAGCCAATGATCTTAGAAGTC
Source organism: Grantiella picta (assembly GCA_013397955.1). Taxonomy (NCBI): domain Eukaryota; kingdom Metazoa; phylum Chordata; class Aves; order Passeriformes; family Meliphagidae; genus Grantiella; species Grantiella picta. Next base: position 1,034,123 of record VZRM01007011.1, read on the forward strand.
TTCTCCAACCAAAATGATTCTATTCTATTCCAGAAAGAAAACACAGTTATGTCAACAGAATCACAAAAGGAATTAATATCCAAACAGGGAGTAATTATTTTGCAACTCTTTTCTTACAGTAAAAGATGTGATGAACATCCTCCAAATGGAAGATGGCACACAAAGAAGTTAACACATTATAAAAAAGGTTATTTATAGAGCAGTATTAGTCATGTCAGTGGCAATAATGACAATATTTTGGCATCTTTTCTTGTCTTTGATACTCTTAGTTTCTGGCTATTTTTTGGAGTTAAAACGTAGTAACAGTTAGATTTGCTAAGTGTCATTATAAATAGAGCCATGTTTGAAAAATCCAGCTGGTATGCAAGGTTCTGCAACCCACTCCAGAGTATGTGTGTGTGTAACAAAAATTTTCAAGAATGAATTAGAAGAAATGAAAGTGAGTTAGAAATTTTTAATCATTAACAGACCTGCCAGGGCTATTTCACAGACATTCTTCTCTGCAACATCCTTTTTCAGGTCTGTTATAGATTAATTAACATCAATATTGTGTAGAAAGAGGTAAATTGGAAACTAGAACAAAGCTTGCCTTCACAGTTACTATTAGAATGGATAGCCCTAAACCCAAATTATAAACGATCAATGTCACCCTGTGTAGTGGTTTTGATTGGCCCAAAACATCAGTAAAGTATTTTTAACATCTAGGAGAAATTTGGACCCCTCAGAAGCTGTTGTGGTAGGCCTGGGGAGGTGTCTGAGGGGTAGGGAGTGGCACAGAGATGGCTCCTGTGTGTCCTGAGTGAAAGTTCTGGAAGTTTTTACATCAAGTCCAGCAGAGCCAATCTCTGATGGCTCTGAGAGTGATGGACATGCTACCGGCCAAGTTTGGGCCAATTAGAGGTGCTGGTTACGCCTCTGTGAAAACATATTTAAGAAGAAATCAAAACAAGGTATTCAACGCACTTCTTTGTAGTTGGAGGAGGAGGAGGTGGAGGTAAAAATATGTGAGGGAGAACAGCATGGAGACGTCAAGATCAGTGAAGAAGGTGGGAGAGGAGGTGCTCCAGGCGCCGCAGCTGAAAACTCTCTGCTAGCTGTGGTGAAAGCCATGGGGGGAGCAGGAGGTCCCCCTGCAACCCATGGAGTCCACAAGGATGCAGAAATTCTACCCACAGCCCACACCAGAAGAGCAGGTGGATGCCTGGAGAAAGCTGTGAACCAGTGGGAGTCTCATCAAAAGAGTTAAAGCTACAAAGGCCTTGCAAGGGAGAGAAAGGCCTTTTCCTTGCTCCTGGGATGGAAGCAGCCTGGTCTCAGCTCGGGAGAATCTGCACAGCACCCTATGGACAAAAGGACTCATGTTGNAGCAGAATTGTGGTGATGAATAGATTTATGGACCTGCTCTATGAACTGAGAAAATACCCCACACCCTGCCCCGCTACCCAAGCTTGTTGGTTAAAAAGAGGAAAGGAAATGGGTTCTTAAGAAGGGGGGGAGGGGGTGAGTGAACAAAATAGTGTATGAAAAGTTTATTTTTGCCTTGCATTTATCCTCCAACTCTGTTAGGTAATTAAATCACTTTTTGCAACTTTAAGTTTAGAGCCTGTCTGCCCTTTCTTCCGTGCGTCTTCCTACCAATGTCCTATCTCACTTAACTCATGAAATTGGTGTGTGTTTTTACAGTTTTTTTTTTGCCGCAAGAGAGAGTTGAGGTGCCTGGCGTTTAGTCAGGGTCAAACCCTGACACCCTGTTATGCCCAGAAAAGCCACACCTGAGAATTCAAACCACCACAGACAGCATGCCACAGATGTCAAAGAAAAATTTAAAAAGAGAAAATAAGCTGCAGACATTAGTCTATTAAAATAGATGGCAAAATTTCTCTGCTGAAAACCATCATAGAAGGTAAGGGTGCAGTGACTCTGCTGTCAGAATCTTTGTGCCTTTCTGTACAAGTGGTGAGAGAAGAAATTTTGAGGGAAGTTGTGATCTAGAGGATGTTTCTAGTGTCTGTTATCTAGAGTACCAGGAAAGCTGAGGAACAACAGCTTTAGTCTCAGTCCTGCACTCTGGCTTGAGGTTCTCAGATAAGTTAGGCTGAGGTGAACTTAGTTCTTTCCTTTCTTGTCCTCACCACTTATTAATTTCTGCAGGTAACTAAGATTAACAGAAAGAAACTCGTGTTAGCAGTGTAGCTGTACAACCTTTTGCCTTTCTGGTGGCCATATTTAAATTTCCCAAATCTTGTGATGATGCCATTATATGACTGACAGTAATGTCTCCCAGAGAAGATGAGACCTGAATGTTAAATATAAAAAAGGCAAAGAAATCGTCTTGACACCCCAAGTTTTTATGTCCAATGTGATAAAACCAAAGACTTCCTTTGCCTTTCATATCTCGACAAATCATCCTTACAAGATGTATAATTTTCCCTTCAGAGCTCTTGACAGCCACATTCCCGTACCTTATTTCAAATTGCTGTGCACTCCTTCCGTGGCACATGGGGACCAGAGTGACCCCACTAGAGCTTGGCATATCACTCAGAAGCAGTTACATGCACACTTCCCATAATTTTATCTTTGCTCTGATAAGAACTCAATATTCTTGTCATAAAATATTGGTTTTTCTTTCATATTATCCTGATCATGGTCCCAAATAGAAAGCATGAGGTACACAGATTTTGGATAGATCTGGTCATCAGTACGTGACAGCTCAAAAGCCCTTGCAAGCAATCCTGAAAAACAGAAATGTGCTGATGGTTGGGTGCTACCACCTGCTGAAGACTTGAAGATGGAATACTTAGAAATGATGCTGAAATGCTGCCCTAGTAAATCAGTAACATCTGCCCTGGCCCTTCACATTTACAAAATAATTTACAAACATTAATTAATCACTACAGCATTTGCATTGGGTAGTAGCAAATACTAACCACAGGTAGAAGTAGAATATTTTTCATCCATTCATCTGAATGTCAAGTCTGCAGTTGAAGGACTAGACAAACCAACTACAGACACGTGATATTGTCCATGCCTATCCAAGCACAGCTCAGAGTTCAGCCATGGCCTTTTGAGAGCCCAGCACTCATGGGTTGTGTGGGTGGTATCATGTGTGCAGCATGATCAGCATTGTGGCTCAGTGATCTCCCCAAGTGTTTGTGCTGGCATCAGGGAACCAGAAAGAGCCTGAGACAGGAACTGGCTGCAGCCCAGAGACTCACATGGGGCATCCCCTGATCAGCACCTGGGGCACATGTCTCCTCTTCCCCAGCAGATCAGAGACTCTACTGGGTTGGAGTGTATTTTCTTCATAGCAGCTTGTCTTGTGTTGTACTGTAGATTTGCAACCAAAACAGTACTGAGAACACAGTAATATTTTAGTTACTGCTGAAAAGTGCCTGTACAGAATCAAAGCCTTCTCTGCTTCTCACTTTGAATATTCCCAGTGAATAGACTGAGGGTACACAGGAATTTGGGAGGGGACACAACCAGGCAGATGACACGAATTAACCAAAGAGATATTCCATGCCATGTAATGTCATGCTCAGAAATAAAATGGAGGAGAATTAAGGAGATTAGCCTTCTTTTGCTCCAGAACTGGATGGGCATAGGTCTACCTGCCTCAGGACAAACCTAAGTTAAACACTTGGAGACAGTTTTTCTACTGCTGTGCATCAGCTTAGCTTAACATATCTAACCTGATTTACAGCAGCTGAAAATTTGGTCCATGTGCCTTATACTACCCTTACCTCAAATCTTTCTGATATGTCATGATTCTTTTCTCCCCTAAACACCTGTTTCCTTTAAATGACATTATCACCCTTAAACCCATCTGTACTTATGTAAAAACCTGTAGCCTTGAAAGTCAAGACACTTGAACTCAAGGATTTCTTGACCCTTTCCCTTGGTCTGCCACAGGAGGAGGTAAGAACAGAGAAAAACACAGGCCAGGTAGTACCCATTTCCTTCCCCAGAGAGAATGTGCTAAAGAGGTCTTTCATCCTCATCAATTCTCATATGTGTGTCTTCCCTACTGTGTCTAAAAGTAGCACGAAAACTGCCATCGGGCCCTGTATGCCGGAAAGCAAGAGGTGACTTCCTGATTCTGAATAAAAATTTAGGAGAAAAATGTGAATCCTCAAGAAGAAATTGAATGAAGAGAGGAAGCAACACTTCAATAAGATAGAAGAGGTGAAATCATGAAGATGTGTAAAGAGAAGGGTGATACAGAAATATGAGGGCTTAAGAAACTCTCTTCAAGTAGAATCATGGGTGGATGCAAGTGAGGTTAAGTTTGCCTACATCGAATTCAGCTTTGCCATAACTCAGTGGAATAGTTGTATTTGCATACTTACTTCTCTAAGGCAGGAAAACAAGGGAGGGACAATAGCGTTTTGGCCAGTGTATGAGTTAAGCCATGCTCAGAGATCACACTGTATCTCTGTACCATGAGCATGACTCAGATAACTGCAATGATGGGGAAGGTCAGCTATTGTGTCTTCCACTGAATTTAACAAGTTATAGACCAGGATCCTCAAATTTGGATCAAAAAACTTGTTTTTTATCCTGTCCAATATATTTTTCATACTATCAGGTCCGAAAAGCATAGACCACTGGTCAATATCCTAAGATTTCATTTATTGACAATGTATTAAACGTAACACTTCTTCATCGTGCTGTGCTAAGGTCTTCATTACAACTAGTCTTGTCTAACAACACTTACAAAATGTCAACACAAGAATTACCTTCCCTCTTTTCTTTCTGTGCTGCTTTGGATATTTGTGACTGCTTCAAGATGTGAAGGGCATTACTCCTGACTGCTCTCTGTCACTGATGTTCATCTTGCCCACTAACCCACTTTACATATGTTGGTTAGGCTCTTCCATGATTCTTTTCCAATGCAGACCTACAAAAAACTGAGTTGACTTGGGCTATCACATCACAGGTGCTTGAGAGGCCTATAAAAGGTATTGTCTTGACAAAATTTTGGGAGGATTGAAGGCTTCTCCAGCTAAAGAAAAAGATATCGTATGGAATCCTGTTGTTTTTCAAAACCTTAGTCTGTGGCTTGCTGACTGAGCAGTCTTCTTGATTTTAGTGGAACTATGCACACGGGAGAAGACATTCAGGTGTGGTGACTACAGAACTGGGATGCTTCTGGTTTCTGGCCAGCACGTGACATAGGTTAGCAAACATTAGTAATTTTTAAATTACTGAAATGGAAGGAATGGCTGTACAATCAATCAAGCAGAACTGGAAGAGGAAGGAAACATAACTATTTATTTGTTCATCCATTGCTCATGGTCTGGTGAGCATAGTGAAGAGCTGCAATTGTTTTTGTTAGCAAATCTGTATTTTACACTGATTTGTAGATGAAGAAAAATATTTATATAATGCTGAAGGGGCTTTTTCAGGGACTTTGAAAAATGCTAATGCAAAATATCTCAATTTCTAATTCATTTTAGTAAAATGTTCAGACTCTGAATTTCTTGTTCATCTGTGTTGAATCTCCACTTTTAGAAACTTTCGATGCTTGATTGCAGAGGAGTTGCATCTTACAAATGTATACATTCTGACATCAGATAGAGCATTTACTACTCTCCAGTGTTCCCCATTATCAAATATTTGCATAAAATTATAGCTTGTTTCTAGCTTCCTGAAAGATGTCAATGAATAGCTCTGCAAATTTGCAAACTGCTGCTCGTGATTAAAGGTTAGAAAAAGCTGATTGCTATTTTTTATTCAGTAATTATTTGTATATAACTTTCTTACATACTTTATCTCCAAAACACCAAGGAAGAGTATATCCCTTCACATGGTCTTACAAAAAATAAATGAGGATGATGAACATTCAAAAAGGAAAGGAGCAGAAATGTAAGAAAACAGGACTGTCCATACTCACAGATCAGTTGCCGTGCAATTTAATATGCAAGATGATTGCAAACATTTGTTTAAACCAAACAGTGAAACAGACCACCCACAGCAGTGGACAACCTAGTTACATTTCTTCAATTGCTTTCTGATTTGGAGTTTGGTATTTATGTTGTTTTTTTTCAATTTTTAAAATCTTGTTTGTGCAGAGTAAAGCTAGACTTCAACTGTTTGGTTTTATTCATTAACAAGCTGGTCTGTTCTTTGAAGTATCATACAAGTACTCCCTTTTTGGAAGGGCTGCCTTGTGCCTGAGGCCTATGTGATTGCATAAATTTAATCAATACCACAGTAAAATCACTTACTGTCTGATACATGTTCTCTTACCTTAAACTATCTCCTCTGAAATACCCAAACCATAACAGGTAGAAAATCAAAGGATACATAATTGCTGTCTTATCCAGATACACACAATTCAGTACCTTATTATATTTTCTGGTGGTTTTATTGAAGAGTTGCTGTTTTTTAAGATACCTCTATAAGTATGATGATGTGCAGAGTATTTTCCTTGGCTTATGTCTTCTTTGAAGAGTTTTTTCTCTTCTTTCACTCTCTCTTTTAAACAGCGGGAACCAGACTTAACTAATTTCATCAGAATTGATGCTTCCTTCATTGTGGTTGCCTTCTTTGACTAGTACCAAATAATTTAACCCCTCTTGGCTCCTTGTTTCCATTAGCGTGGGTGAAAGAACACTGTCTGAATCTGCATATGGAATATCATTATCTGCATTAAAAGAAAAAAAGAAAACAAAAGAAAACAAAAGGAAAAACAATATTAAGAAAAAAGAAAGAAAATACAATAGCCCAGTAATATACATGTACTATTAGAATGCAAACAAAATCAGACAGCTTTGAAGAAAGCTGGTCTAGTGACCTCATAAGAATGACTGATGATTCAAATTTATTTTCTGCTATTGTCTGCGTGGACCAGAAATTTAAGCAAATCACTTGGGGAAGGTAGCTTATCAGTGTTCATACCTCCAGAGGAAGCAATACAGTCATGAATACATGATTTGCTTATTTTCCTTGAAAAGAAGCATAAAGCTAAAGTGATTTTAATCTGAACCTTTGTAGCAATCCTTCTAATAATACTACTAAAGAGTCCTGGCACTTTTCTATCTATGAAATCATTATATACTGTCACTCTAGAAGACTAGTCTAGACTTCTGTCTCTCTAGTATTCTGTCGTTCTAAAAGCTTAAACTTGGAAATCCATTGTGTTTTTCACACTTTCAAAATCTTTCCATTTTTTCCTAATTTGATGCAATTCATATATATATATATTTTTGCTTGAAATCTATTGCAGGGGATATATATTTTTAAAAATACAAAATTTTTGAACTAAATGCTCAAGTTATGACTGCTACTATTTTTTGTAGCATGTACCTTCTTTTATTACACTCCCTCCTTATTTTACTTCATAACTGAAAAATTAAGGGTGGCATACAGGGTTATCTGTTCAGAGGAATCACAAGCATTGAGCTGTTTCACCAGACAACACACAATTTATGATGTCACTCTAATCACACATCTCTCCAGGCTATAAAGTAAAAAATTTATTCCACATGCAAGAGTCCATTAGGAAATATTATCAGGAAAAGTCTGAAGGAGAATTTTGATTTTAGAAACCTGTTAGCAAGATGGGGTTTGGGACACAGAGCAAACTGTGGTCACATACCACAGTGACTGACATCAATGAAAAATCATTTGATACTCACTTTGTCAGCTCTGGGCTATTATGGCCATATCTGCTAATTGAGCCCTAAATAAGCCTTTACCAACCAATTCAGCTCTTTGTAGTTGTTTTTTGTTTAGTTTAATGGGAACCTTCAGGGGCAAGTTACTTTGGAAAAGGCACATAGGCAAATGCTGAGGGGATGTTTGCAGCAAACTCTTAAGAAGGAAACCTTAAAATAAGGATCCAAGTAAAACTGGGTATTTACAGACCAGACATATGCCGGCTGACCTGCCTAAGTATAGAACACTAGAGGAGCATTCAGATTTGTTTCCTGTATAAGTATCTGGAACTGATGAGGTGATGTTTACACAAATGTGAGTATGAGGTCACTGAGATATTTTTACCAGATATATAGATACATTACTAATTCTTTCCCCAACAGGTCCGAAGAACTACAGAATATATAACATTTTATAATCCTTTTTCAGCTTATGTGCCACTGTGTTTCTCATTACAGAGAAAAAGAGCTAAAAAATCAAACACCTTGCCTTGGTTTTACTTTTTGAGCTTTGGGAACGTAATAAGGAAGAAATACTATTTTTGCAGAATATTCTTATCATATCCAATGATGGAGGAAGAATATAATATCGATGACCTTTCTCCTATGACATGACACGTAAGATACATTGACACTTTCACAGTGACATTTTTGACTCTAAGTGCCCTTTTCTTCACTGTTGAGTCATCTCATAGTGCAGTGTTCAGCGCTGATAAAAGTTTAGCACCATTCTGATGTACAAGGCAAAGAAGCTACATTAAGGTTGTGAGTGGTATAGTGCAATGCTTGACTGTTACGTAAGTTGGCAAAGCAAGCAAATTGTTTTTGCTCATTTAGTTGGAGCAGAAGAATGGATGGAGACAGAAACTACTAAAAATGAGTGAAAGGAGAAAAAAAATTAATGATACATTGCGAAATTACCCCAGATACGCGAGGACTAGAAGCACTACCAGCACCCTGGGAAGCCATAAGTCAATTCAGGGAATTCTGAATAATCTTTGGAAGGCCCTCCTAAAAAATGTTAAGAAATTGAAGGAAGATAGAGAGAAGCTGGAGTGGAGAGGCAGATCAGTATATTTATCAGATACCATTATTTTCTTTTCAGTTTTAACATTGCTAAAATTAGTTGATTGATGTACAGTCATGCTGGGTTATACGTGAGTAAATGCAGGAGAAACCATGTGATGTGATCCCCTCAGATTTCACAAGCAAAGCCGGGCTGAGTCAACAAAACACCCCAAGAGGAGACGTCCAAGGAGCACCTTCATGAAATCTGAAGTCGTGCTGGAGACTCAACTCTAAATGCTTAAATTCTGAGGGGTTATCTACGCTGTGAACTGCAACATAGTGTAGAGTTACCCACATTTGCTTTAAACCTCAGGGCATGAGGCAGGCTAGCTCTGTCAGTCCAGAGCTTTGTGCAGGCTGAGGGGTACTCCAGTGAGAAGCAGGTTCCCAGTGAGCTCTGTGCTGTCTCAGTTAGACTGCCTCCAATAGCTAAAATGGCAACTTCAAAGCTCAGCGCTATGAACTACTTGCACAAACACATGCCTCAGGTCCTACATGCATATGGCTTTGACCTTGTTGGACACTTTCCCTAGTAGAGCTGTGCTTAAATCTTAAAGCTTGTGCTTAAAACTTGTACATGAAGCACATCTGAGCCAAACTGCAGGTGAATTAATTACAACACCTCTCTCCGGGGATAGGCAGAAGATTTCTCTAGAGAGCCCCACATTAATCAACACAAGAAATGATGATCGCCTGACTCACACTAATGAGGAATAGAGTTTGCTTGCTTAGCCTCCTCTGAGAAGGCCAGCCCTGCCCTGATAAAATCTGAGCTTCCCCCTTCCCAATCCCAGAATCTCAGTCGGCTGCTTCCTGCCGCAGGGCAGCCACGGTGCTGAGCCAGGCCATGATTCCTGCCTCACGATCGCAGAGTGTCTTTCCTTGCCTGCTTGGTAAACTCTGGGGGCTCACAACATGTTTTGAAGTCCTGCCTGGAAGGGTGCAAATTTTTGTGATGTCTTGATAAGCAGAGGAGGGGGTTTTGTTGTTTAAATTCAAGAAGGTGACAACATTTAAGAAGAAAAAGAATGTCAGTAGAAAAGCTGATTGGTTGAGAGTGAATAAACTGATCTAGAGATGCTGATCTTATATTACAACTATTTCAGGGCCATATCCTCAGCTAGAATAAATTAATGAAGTTCCACTGAAACCAGTGGGGTGCCACGAATTTACACCAGCTAAGCAGCCAGCCTGAGACGTTACTAATTCTGGGTAACATAATCCCATATGATGCTTAGCACCTTCAATATGGTAAGGTATTTAGAAGCGCAGCCCACATTTGTTTTTTCTCAGTAATACGCTCCTGTTTTTCTCATACACACTCTGTTCTTTTTCACAGCTACACAATGTATGTGGCAGTAAACAAGAGACTGGCTGACTTACTGGCATGGATGAAAGACGTACCCTACAGCGAACATATTCGAGAGAAGCACTTGATGACACACCTTTGTTAAGGGTGAAAAATGTGCTTATTGATCCTTGACTTCTTTACCTCAGCCTCGTTGCTTAGCTCAAGGAGATAGTTCCTGTGTAGAGAGTATTCTTCTGATACCTGATGGCCACCTGGAGCTGGAGGTGCTGTGTTTCAGTTTCTGCACATAGCCAGTAAGAATATAAATAGAACTAATATATATCCCTTTAAATACTCCACTCTGTATATGTATCAGTGGAGATATATCTGTGTTTCCTGTCTAATGAAACATATGATCTTGCATGGTTTGAGGGTGACTCACTGAGCTTTGCTATTCTGTCAGACACTAAAGGTGCTAAAAGTGAGAATTTTGTTCATCCTAAATTTCCTCAGGACTAATCTGATTGAAGCATTGCCTTTCTTTTTATTTTATTATATTTTTAAAAGAACTATGGACTGAAATCTCTACATGAAAGAATCTGTCCTAGTAATTACAGACATAAACCTGCTTCTTATCTAGTTGAGTAATATTTATAATATAAAAGTACAAAAAAAAAAAAAAAAACAAAAAAACCCACCAGCACCATTTCCTGCCATGCAGTAAGGCTATACAAATAGAAAAGCACTCCTTTTCTCCAGGTAACAAAACAGGATTCATTTTACCAAGTTTTAACCACCCAAGTCTTACATGTCCAATTTAAGCTCCTTGCCTGGGCTGTCTTTGCAGTCAACAGAGAAAGGAGGAATGAATTGCTGTGTGGAGATGTTTAATCCACATCTTTGCCTTTACATATTAACATCTCCTGAATATGTCTACAAGTTTCTGGTGACTATCAAACAGCCTAAACACCCAGTGTAAATGCAGTTTTTATGTTTTAGTTGTCTATTTCCACATCTGTCTACACAAATGCCAGCTCTTAGAGTATTATATCATCGGATTTTTTCCCTCAGTCCACAGCAAAGTATTAGCATTAGTAGTATTCACTTGCAGCATCATATGGCTCATGTGCACTCTCTGGAATCAAACAACATTTGTCTGGAGTGGAAATAAGAAATGATTACACCAACAAGTTTCCCTTTTCTTGCAGTGTTGTAACCACTCACTCTTTTTTGGAAGAAGCCTTTTCTCTGACCTTTGCTGGCTTTGGGTCAGCCACTCATTAAGCTAAGTGGGGAAGACGATTACTGAATTTCAGAAAAATACAAAGGAGACAAGATACAAGGTTCTAAAAAATGTCTCTTATCAACACATCTGCTTTAGAGAAGCTTCCGTTTGCCCAAGTGATTACTTAACGTTCAGAGAGCTGTGTGGAATAGTTTTTAAAATGCAGTTGGGTTTAGGAAAATAAACTGATGACTCTTACATGGGGAACAGAAAACAGGTACTCAGCCAGCAGAGAGTGCAAACATATAATTAATGTGAAATCTCTGATTCTAGCTTTTAATATCTAGTCCTTCCAGTGCAAAATTTTGCACAGAGATTTTAAAAAAATACAAGTGACAGTTTTAGCAAGTACCTGAACTGCTGAAAAAACAAAATACGCTGGCTTTGGAAAGAAAAATGAAAAAAAGGAAACATTACAAAATTCTAACTCTCATATCTTCCCACATTTTTCAAGCAATATCTTATTTAGGGAATTTAAATTCATGGTTTTGAGGCCAAATAGATTTCCTTTCAGTCTTTAGTCTTTTATTCTGGATTTGCTCCAAGTGCCTGGCATCTCCTCTTGACAGAGGAAACTCTTTTCCTGAGCAATTAGACATCTTTTCCATATAGGTCCAAAAGGCATTGGACCAGCCCTGACAAGAATAGCCCTTCTGGGTCACAAAGAAGTCACTCCAGCTGCTTAATACCCAGTTGTCTGATGTTGGCAAAGGCATTTGCCAAATCAAACAGGTGTTTCCATCTGTAAAGGGGCACTCATGGGACCTGAAAAGCTATAGTGCTCTCCTGTATGTGAAAATGTAAAAACTGATGGCTGTAAATAGATGGTCTGGTTATTTTTACAGCAATGCAGGGTTGTCCTTCTAGCATGCTGCACTTCTTGGAACTGGGGGAAGAACAGACTGCCTTTCAGCAATGAATGGGAACTCCAGTGACAGGGCCTGTACTCAGTAAATTCCCACTGAATTCAAAATCCACTGGTGTCTCAGTCCTCCAGCTGGATAGTGCTGCCCCCACTCAAATAAATATCACTACTGCTGCTTTAGGCCCACAATCAATGTCTTGGGAAAGCCTGTATGAGTAAGAAGGAAAAACTCTATAAACTGGTAGACCCTGGTCCTGAGTTTGCTTCCCTCCTTTCCAATGCAGCAGTGCCAGGAGGTGCTGGTATTGCTCAGTCATGTTTATTGACCCTTGATGCCTGCTTTAGAAAGGTAACTATTGCAATAACACAGCATGTGCCCCTTTTGCCATCCCCATGCTATCCTGCTAGCATGCTGTCCACTAACAGTCTGTCTGTATTGGTTTACCCACACTTGCCATCTCTGTGTCATACTGCACTGGCATTAAGGTTATGGAGAAAATCTAATGTTTTTCAGCTCTCCCACCTATGGAAATCACTGACAGCATGTATGGACCTGCTAAAAGTGTGGCTACCCATGAGTAGGTGAGACTCAACAGAATTTGGAAGATGTTATGATTCCCTGTAAGGCTAAGTATCTTATCTATTTTGAGGCATGTCATTTCACTTTGCTTGACATTTGCCTCTTTCTTTTGGAACTAGGTCACCTGGTTAGAGCAAGCATTTCTTGGCAGGAGGCTCATGACTGGAGTTTCATTACACACAAAGGCCAATGACTGTGTAGCATTTTTGGAAAATGTTGTCCAGGACAATCCATCATGGAACAGTCTTTTGGATTATTTGTTTTGGCTGTCATCTTTCTACTACTACTATGAACACAAGAAACACTTCACTTAGTTCTAGATAGAAATGAATAGAAATTTTAAAAATCACTAACTTATTATAAAATGTGTTACAAATTACAGACTGAGACATATTCCATACCCTAACTGTTTTTGACAGGGTCATAGTGGAGCACACATTTTAGTCGGGAAACTCAACTAGAACCTGAATGGCCTTTTCTTGCTTAAATCAATCTCACTTCTGGAGCCCACGTTTCACTGAATTCCACTGCATAAGTTTTATATGGCAGGCAGAAAAACTGTTGAATTAATTCAAGTCTGGAGAGCTACAGAAAACTGACATGCATGTGTCCCTGATCAGATAATCCAGCAACATTAAGGCATCACAAGGACCCTGGGCTTTCAGTCAAGTACACAGCATAACATTTTAATGGGCTTATTAAGACTGTGCTTGGGGAAAGAGGGAAATAACGTACAGGTGAATTATGAATAGAGAATAAATATGTGCTTTATAGAGACATGTAAAGAGCTAGTCAAGTGTTCAGTCTTTCAAAATACAATTAAATGGAATGATGATATGTAGATGAATGAAATTCAAGATACCCTCTTTCCTGATGGGTATTTCCTACATGAAAATCATCAAATGAGCCTTAGGAGAAGTTAAGGAGGAGTTTTGAGATACGAAGCATGAAAACATTGAATAGAAACATGAAAACAGTTGCTTTGTCTTCTCCTCCCAATGCAGATCCAGTAATGGGTCAGTGGCAACAGCAGCTGGGCAGAACCTATGGAAAGGGAAGAATGGAAGAAGGACAGAAGAGGAAACATGGGGAGAGGTCCAAGGCCCAGGAAGAGAGTGTGCCAAGCAGAAGCTCTGAGAGCCAAAGCTTTGCCTGCACTGAATTGCCCTGCTTACCACAGTGGGCCAGATTTTAAAAACTAAGTTACTATAAATAGGCTTCACAGACTCTGATTTTAAAAGTGACTGCTGTCAACAGATTCCCTGACTAAAATGTACATTATGGAGTATTGGTATTATTAAGACCACCCTTGAAGTCCATTATACTACCACATTTTCTCCAGTAAACTAATTTTTTTCAGATTTTTATCATTCAATTTTACCATTTATTTTTTATGGAAGCCTCAATCCATGTGTCCCCTATGCAACAACTTGGTCATTTCTAAGAATTCGGCTTTTGTTCCTGACAAACAAAAAGAAAAGCAATGGCATTTTCTCTGTGACCTCTGCTGGGGGGCAGAACCTGAAATTTTGGCAAAATAATGTTTTTTACATTAAGAATATGTATTTGTCATCCCAGTAAGAATAATTATTTGCCTAGATTGAGCAAGTTAACAGCTAGAGAAAGATCAGGATTAGTTGACACATGCTAAACAGAGACTTGCAGTGAAATGAAAATTCTTTCATGTTACATCAGTGCCAGGCCTGCTCTACCACAAGGACAGCAACCTATATTCCAGCCTCTTTCCCCAACTCCAAGCAGCAGAAGGGCAGACTTCTCTAGAAATTTCAGCCCTGCTAAAGATTTAGAGATATTGATGTAATGCCACAAGAATTTCTTAACTCCATTATTTTTTGTGTCTTTGTTGCTTGTGGAATTAGGGAACACAGAGCAGAGATGTCTAAGGTAGCAAACCAAGCTAGCTCAGCAGTAGGTGCAAGCAGTTGAATCAGTCCAGCCCTGTGTCCAGTGGATGTTGTGTTCCTGTAGCCATCTGAAAATTAAACGTCTAGTCTGAGACACTATAGCTGAGATGTTGTATTTTGCACACTATCCTGAGTAATGTGTTTGGGGGGACCCTGCTTGAGCAGAGATGATGGACCAGGTGGAGTTTCAATGGTTCCCTCCAATCTTACCCACCCCATAATTCTGTGTGAGCTGAGTTGAATATGGCAGGTCACCTAGATGGCAGCCATCATCACTGAAGAGTGAGGCAAAAGGTGACCCCTTTCCTGCTATGAAACATGCCTAAAAACAGTAGTTGCCACTTCCTGAAGGCATTTGTTTCTGCTTCTGACGACAGAGCTACCTAGAAGAGTATCCTAGATGAGAGTCCTAGCTTGTAGACAGCTGCATTTAGGTGAGATAAAGTCCATCCAAAATGTAAGGCCTATTAGCTTGGGCATAGTGCCTAATTAACTGGCTGTGCTTCTTTCCTGAGCTAATGCCAGGTTTACGTTTGTGCCAGACGAAGTATCTCTTTCCTGAATGTCATTATTGAAAGCTAAGACACCCTTAAAGAAACTAAGGAATTACACTATATGCAAATATCTTTTCATCATAGCATAAGAGTGCGAAATCAGCTGTTAAAAAAGCATGAAACAATAGATTATCTGTGCTGGCCCTATCATGTCTTTATAAAGTTTTTAGTCTTGTAATGTAAACATGTTATGAACAGACTGGATTTGACATAAAGAGAAATCACAACCAAAATAAACTGACATCTGTAAAGCTTCACGGAATGAAAAAGATTAGAAAAATACCAAATAGACTAGCATTAAGTGGCCACTGGACAGTGCCAATGAATTGAATATAGTAGGTGTCCTGAAGAAAAATGTTTATGTAGTTGTGTATTTGAGTATGGTGCCACTCTTGGGATGGATCAGGAAGTTTTTAGGAAAACACAAAGTACTGAACTATTAAAACTGTTTGTGAATCAGGGTGAGTTCCTAGTTCACCAGCAACTTGTGAAGCGAAAAAAAAAGAGAATTTGAGGCAGTGACAAATGCAATGAAAGCACCTAAGGAATCCCACTTTACTCACAGGGAAGAAGCCACAAGAATAGCAGGTGCTGGCCCAGACTCACCTTCAAAAGCTTCATTGATGACTCCAGTTGATACCTCTTTGTCTTCAAGGCAGTGGATGAAGGACAGTGGAGAGTGTCTTATCTCTTGCAGTTTGTCATGAATATAAGAGAAAGTAGGTCTGTTGTGAGGTTCTTGGGACCAGCATCTTGTCATTAAATCACATCTGAAAGAAGAATTTAAAAAAATAAATATAATAGAATAATTCATCTCAACACTTACCATTAAACATCTGAGAAGCAAGTTTGGCCTGAAAACTTTCTGTATGGTACAAATCTTGTCATCAGCTGCTGAGGGAAGAAAAAAAAAATAGAGATCAGGTGTCAGGAGTAATCAGTGTGACAGCTTTTAATTTTTAAAAAATCAATATTTTTGAGATTGGGAGCAGATATAACTTTTTTTAAAGAAAAAACACATTTGCCCTTAACATCTACTCTCAACAAAGAAGTCAGGAATATTTTGTAAGTAAGCAGACAAGGAGGACATTCTCTCACAGAACAAAAAAAAAAAAAAGGAAGTGTAAAACCAGAAATGGACCTGAAGTTTTCAAGTTATTTAATCTCCCTTCAACTTAAGCTACCTCAAATTTAGAAGAAGCTCAAGGCAAACCCTCCAGCACAGGGAGGGTTAATTTCAACTTCTACCTCCAGACCCAAACAAATAGGAATAAGTTTTCCCATCAAAGGCAAAAATGGTATGAATTTCCTCTGGGTATAAGATTCCAGCCCACCTTGTACAGCACTATAGCTACCATTTAGTGGAAAACTTTACCTCCTGTTTGTCCAAATGATAGGGTTGGATTTTATTCCTTGCTCAAGGTGAGTTTATGCTACACAAAACCAAATCCTACAAAAGCCAGGGGGAGACAGGCTGAAAACCAAAACACAGCCAACACCTGGACATGCTAAGTGTTGGGAGTGGAAAGAGGTCTTAGAGTCTCAAAACCAGAGAGCAGCCAGTGAAAGGTTGGTTCAGGAAGCTGCATCTGGAATGTGGAGCATTTACCTCTAAGCCTTAAGTTCAAACCCTCCCCTGACAAACATCCTCCCAGACCTGCTGCTATGTGATACCAGGCGTTAATCTGTTATGTGAAATGAATTGCTCAGATCCTTCCTTATCCACCTTAAAAAGATGACTGCTGTCCTTCACCACAACTGGGTATCTTTAAAAAACCTTTTTTGACAGCTGGGAGGAATCTCTTGACTTCTGATTTTTCAATTAAATTTTTCATTAAATATTAGTGTTGTGTGAGAATGTGAGTAGAAAAATTGTTTCAAAATCAATTTTCATCAGCCTGTATTCTTGTGGTTTTCAAGTTGAACAGAGTAATTCTGTTTTTTTCAAAAGGATTCCATGAAATTTTGAAAATCTATTTTAAGAATCTAAGAAGTGGTAGTGGCTTCTTAACACTCCGAATCACTTAATCTGCTTACTTTCAGGTGTACTGGTTTTTGATGACACCGGAAATATAGAATAAAAAAGACTCAAAATAAGGTCCAATAACTGGTTTTCCTTTTGCTGCCAACAAAATGTCTGTCACACTGAATTCTGGTCTTGGATGCTGGAAGCCAAATAATCTGCTTTCTGGTCACGCTTGTTGGTAGGATGTCCAGGCAAAAAACAAGTTCAGGTGCTGTGCATCACCAGGTTTGCACTTGGGCTCTCATGAGCAGAGCCTTGTGGAAGAAACAACCAGACACAGAGGTAGAAAGAAACAGGAAATGATATATAAGTCATAGACTCATAGAATGTTTTGGGTTGGAAGGAATCTTCAAGGATCATCTAGTCCAGACCACCAGTCATGTGCAGGGACATCTTCCAGAATGTCAGGCTGCTCAAAGCCCCACCCAACATGGCCTCAAACAGTTTCAGGGATGGGATATCCACAACTTCTCTGGGAAATCTTTTTCAGTGTTTCACCACCCTTATTAAGAATAAGAAATCTTACGTAAAAGAATTCTTTCTTATACACAACCTAAATTTACCCTCTTTGAATTTATGAAACAAGAACATCTAAAATATAGATTATGAATATTTTTGTATTCCTATGACCAA
Organism: Grantiella picta; assembly: GCA_013397955.1. Taxonomy (NCBI): domain Eukaryota; kingdom Metazoa; phylum Chordata; class Aves; order Passeriformes; family Meliphagidae; genus Grantiella; species Grantiella picta. The sequence continues at coordinate 1,052,011 of VZRM01007011.1, forward strand.
TCTCTGTCTTTCTAAATAACTATTTTTTAATGTGCAATCTGCTTTATAAAGCTGTTCAGTTTTGTTATGGAGTAAGGATATTCACTTCAGCCAAAACTGTAATTCAATACTGTAATGTTCTCATTTTAATTATATTACATATTTTTATTTCCTAAATCAAATTACTTGGTGATTGGCTTAAAATATCAGTACTAGAGAGAACTGGTATTTTTCACTGTGTTTAATTCAGATAGGCTTTAGGTTTCTAATGATAAAAACTTTCATGCTCTCTCAGAATACATCTGCCACTTTCACATATACAGCTATTTGTGGCACGACATTTAGCTTTTGAGGCATGCTGTGATATCCAAAGTTTTAAGTCATATGCCACAAACTTTCACTAGCTCTGAAATGCATGAGCATGAGACCAGTCAAGAGGGTGAAAGCCAGCTTAACACGCCAAGATATATATGAATGACAGATTGAGCATTTTTCTATATTTTTGGGAGCCATATATGCAAACAGTCTATTGCTTCAGCATGAGAAAGAGACTCAGAGGATTCCTTTACTTCACAGGAAAACACAACATCAAAACACAGTATCACAATGTTCCAAACACAACCTCAGCTAAAGATTAATATGGTAGGTTTGAGAACTAACTTTTACACTAAATGTACACCTACACACCTACACTTCACACCGGTGTTTTATCTGGGGGTAACAACCAGATGTTGGGTATGTCCAACAGAGCTGCTTATGTGGGGCTAGTTAGAATTCAAGAGCCTGGAAAAGCAAAGAATTAATATTAAGTATCTGATATTGGAGGCTGAAAGTGAACATTCCTGAAATGCACTATAAGTTGTATGCATTACCAATTTTTTTCTCACATGAAATGGAAAATACAATTGATGTGTGATTTTCCTAGAAAAGGGGAAAATTTGTCATGATGAAGTAATCTCTGATTTCATCTGATGCCTTCTGTGCAAGGCCTTCTTCTCTCCCACTCTCTTAATCCCTCCAGGGGATCATTCCCAGAAAAAAACAGCAAAAAGCTTTTAGTTACCAAACTAAGACTTCTCCATCAAAGTCAGTTCTGTAAGTTTGCACAGAACTGAGCATTTGGTGAAACTGCAACTTCAAGTCAGCAAATGTCCTGGTGCTTGCACAAATTCCCTAGACTGTAACCCACAACCCTTGAGAGTCTATGTTAAATTAGCTCAGTTCAGTCCAAACCTTGGCATTCTCTTGCATGCAAGCCTCACACCCAGGTGGCTGTTCCAGATGTGGATCTCTGACTGCAAATATAGTTCCATTCATAGACCTAATTCATATTTCAATAAATGTGTATTATTTCTAGATCCAAGCCAATTTTTCAATTTATTACCAAGTTTACCTAGCCACACTTCTCTGGGGATAAGTACTCCCTGGAGTAACAACTTGTGGAGGCAAGGGAAATAATTTCCCCTCCTGGGAAAAAAACCCCAAACAAACAATCCCACTTCCTTCGTGCTTTTACAGCTTAAGGTTTCTGTGCCAGCCCTACTTGCACTTGCAGTGTAAGCCTACCACAGATTCCTAAACACTTCTCAGCTGAAGTACTTTGGCCTTTGAACTCTCTTCCTATCAGGGATGGTTTGTTTTGTCAAATGACAATGAGCAAGCCAAAGTGCCGAAGAGACAATTACTGACTGCTGATGTCCTGATGCAGGTTCAAAACCACAAGGAGGGAAGCAAGAATGTCAAGAATCCCGGCATGCCATTAATGACCTAGCAAAGCAGCAAAAAGCTGTTTACGCTACTGACAGAAGCTGCATGCAGGTGCTGAGTGTTCACGAAATGAGATAAAAGATGGTACCAGAGTCCAAGCTCATCAGCTCCTTGGCTTTCAAAAACTACTATTAGGCACTGATCCTACAAGTTTCAACAAGCAGACCAGTATTTAAGCCCTATCTGTTATGCTAAATTCAAGATCTGGGACCTTGAAAATAATTTCAAGCAGTTTTCTTGATTTTTCTGAAGATCTGGTCACTCGTTTTAAGGCAATTTATGAGCCTTCATGTAAATTTGAATGTCAGACTAGTACATGGATATAGCTTCCTCCTGTGCTTTTTTTGTTCACAGAACAGCTGTCAGAATTTTTTTAAGAAACTTTTCTCAGCAGAAAATATTGAAATTAAAATTTCTTTGGACTTTCATTTGTTCTGTGACTTCCAGTTCTCCCTCTGTTATTAAAACAAAATTCTAATTTCTTCAGTTCTTCAGTTCCTCCAAGTGCTAAAGCTCAGTTTGGGGTTTTTTGTGTTTTTTATTGCTAATATGGTACTTCAGCTATATCTACAGTGATGGTAAATATTCACCTTCTCTTACACTCAGAACATGGTAATTGGTGTAAGATCTATCACAGAGATATTGGCTTGCCAATCACAGAATTATTCTCAAGCCTTTTCCTCAGACCCAGGAGTGACAATTGTTCACTTTTAGTAGTCTCTCCTTCTATTCGCAGCTGTCATGTGCATTGCTGTGACTGCTTATGCAGAGTGGGGGATAAAGAAATTGAGACATGAAATTAGACAATGCTGAGTGATTGTTGAGATCATGTTCTACTTCCTCCTTTATACACCTCTGGTCAATATGAGTTTGATCCACTTGATATATTTATTTGATTTTGTTAATTGCAAGAATTTTGCAATTAAACCTGAGTTTTGTGCTCAAGCAACGAACAGAAATTCAAGGATTTACTTATCCAGTCCAGCTATAGACTAATCAGAAGTGCAGACTTCCTTTTTCCTGCACGGCTTCAGCTTTACCTACTGGCTTTTTTGAGTTCTCTCTACAAAGGGCAGAGTTTATTTTTCACATATGTTCTAATACTAGTCTAATTCCTGCAGCTACCATAGAGAAAGACAATTTTACAGTTTTATCAGCAATCACAGACACCTGGTGCACAGAGACCAGTAAAATCTTTCTTAAAGCCGTCTTGACTTCTAACCAATACGTTCTGGTACTCTCAGCCTGTTTTCACATTACTACCAGATCCACACCTTAAGTTCTTATTCACAGGCTGCACTCTTGGATGAATTAGTTGCAGGTTGATCAGTTTTATTGGAAACAGAAGTGGTGGATTCTGGGCTCTGCCTGGGCATGACTAACCTTCAAAATGATGACCACCTGGCAAAAAGTCTCTTGCTTCTTATAAATATTATCAACAACATTTAAACAAAATTAACTTACAGGTCATCAGGACAATTGTTTGGAGATTCCAGCCTTCCGCCCAATCGTACATGGTGTAAAACTTCTGTATTGGAGAAACCTGGATACGGCTGTTGACCCAAAGTTAATGTTTCCCATGCGAGTACTCCAAAAGCCCTGAGAAACACCATCCAATAAAAAGAGAAAAATTAATAACCACAGTCATCATGAAATCTCCCCATTAACAGTTAGACTGCGTCCAATCTAAGAATAAGACTCAGAAAAATTAGGAGTAAGGAGACTTAATTCATTTTTGTTCCTAAACCAGCCTCTGGAATAGCTGAAATAAATGTGTAGAACTAAGACACTTTCCCAGACTCACTGAGAGGCTGCTCAGAAGACACTGAGTGCCCACATCTTCCCTTGGCAACACTCTGGTTTATCATGTCCTCATATAAACAGTGTTTAGAAATCTCTAGAGGTGTGGTTTAAAATGGAAAGAGAGAACTTCTTCTAAGCACCACTTGTGGAGCAATCAGCACCTCATTTGGTTTGGCACAGAGTACTAAACTACTTTCTTAGATATGTGCAAGAGTAGCAGTCAAATAGATGGGTGCAGGCCTGGGGACTTGGACAAGACCTGTGTGCTGAGTACCTGTGGCCACCGAAACTTTGAATCTCAGGTTTCATGGAACTAGTTTAGTCTGGGCTTTTTTTCCTGTCTCCTGACAGTGGGTCTCTGCTTCTTCACCGTAAACTCAAAGCCACTCAAATACACACTTTTAGCAAATCTCCACAGCAAAGTACTGTGACGTTCCCCTGATGATGCTGAAAAGTCTGGTCTTCAAAATAAAGAAGACATTAGAAGAGGGTGAAACTGTAAGGGCAAAGTATTTGGCTGTAGGAAGGAAATGTCAATAAACCTAAGGGAGAACAAAGTGGAGCAGCATGCAGGCAGTCAATTCACTGCCCAATCAAGCAAAAACCACACTGTGGGCCTGGTGCAGTCGTAAAATTTTTTGAGTCATAATAGTTCCTTCTAGGCAGAATCCAAAGCTAGAGATCAAAGCATGAAGAAATATATCTATGAAATATACTGCCATTGTGTCAAGTTTTTCAATAGAGCCTTAAAATTTTGCTTAGGAGGAAATATGCTCTAGCCTAAAAATTATTAGAGATGACAATATACAACCTTATAATTCCTTCTATAAGCCAATATTTTCTTGCTGTGGGATTTAGTATAGTTATACCCACAGCTGTGTGGCTGCTGTAACTCACCAGACATCAGAGCGACTTGTAAAGACACCATCAATAAGGCTTTCAGGAGCCATCCATCTGACAGGGAGGAGGCCTTCTCCTCTTTTCCTGTAATAATCATTTTTATAGACATCTCTGGCAAGTCCAAAATCACCGATCTTTACTATCCGGGAGGAGCTGTCATATTCTTTCTCAGACACAAGGCAGTTGCGAGCAGCCAAGTCCCTGATTTTTAAGGTGGAGAAAAGAGGATGCAGTTAGAACCGTAGAATAACTCAGGCCCGAAAGTGATCTGGTTCAACCCTCTCTTCAGAAGAGTGCCAACCCCAGGGCTGGATCAAGTGATTTAGGAACTCATGCAGTTAAATTTGGCATATCTTCAAGACTGGAGATGACACAGCCCATCTGGACAACCTGTTTCAGTGATTTATCTTGGATGTTTTGAACAATACTATCTAATTTCCTTTGCTGTTAAGTTTTGCCTGTTGTTTCTCATGTTTTCCCTGTACCCATCAGAGAAAAGTCTGGCTGTGAACTCTAATGCTACCCATTAGGCAAATGAAGACAGTACACTGATCTTTCCAGTTGCCCTTCTCTTTGCTGCACGGGATATGATGCTTGCCTGGGGTGCAGTAAGTCCTGGGTTTAGATCTTAGAGCAGCCCATCATTCTGTGAGAGAACTGTAAGTGATATTTAGCAGAGAAGCAAAGCATTAGATTTTACTCCAGTGCTCTCGCCTTTACTGTTGCATTGTGACATTTTTCTAGGCATTTTTTCCCAGGTAAGATAATTAGTCTCGATACTGTGGGTAAACCTAGGAAGACTGAGGAAATAAGTTCTGTACCTGTGTATGAAACGCATTTTTTCTAAATAGACACAGCCTTTGCAAACATCCAAACATATATCCAAGAGGTCAGTCACTGTCAGTAAAGGGCTCTGGAGCTACAAGAAATAAAGACAGAAGTTAGCTGTGTCTTCCAGATTTACCAATTTGGAATGACAACCTCCCTATGCAAGAGTGTGTGGTTTCCCAAACAGTCAAACCACAGTGCAAAATCTCTGTATGTCAATAGAGTGAATGCTAATTTGAAGCAGGGTAAATTGCCAAATCACTACACTATAAGGAAGGTGATCACATACTGTTTGATTTGCAGCTAAGAATACCCTAGGACCTTCAGAGTTGTGGAAGAAATGGGACCCTAAAAATTTCCTCCTGCTATCAGATCAGGTTTGCTTGTGGAGTTATTAATCAGTGTAATATATTATTCTAGTAGAACATATATATATGCATTTCAGTAGAATTCAATACTGACTGTGGATTTGATCTGATCATGTAAATGAACTATATAATTGCTATAATGCTACGAAATTTCATCGAGTCCTTTTGACCTCCAGTCCTACCATCCATATTCTTCATCCACATACTAAATATAAAAAAATTTACTTCAAGTTGTTTATTCTTTATTATTTTCGCCTCTTTCCTTTTGAAGAATTCCTTAGGCACAGGGACAGTATATTCTGATATGCTTGGACCATGACTTTTACATTAAGGATACTTTGTTGTTATTCAAAGACAAGAAAAGCCCTCTATGATGCCTATTAGACCACATACATGACCACCAACATTTATTACTACTTTCAAAAGGAGAGTTTATTATTTTCACCGTGAGAAATCCAGCAGACATCTCACAACTGAAACCACAATTTTGGTCAGTGATCTAATGACTTTCAATCCTCTCCACAGCATCACTGGTTGCAAGATCAGCACGCAACACTGAGGTCCCAGGGTATAAAGGAAAAGCCAGGTCACACCTTGCAAGTACAGAAACAGCTGAACATCAGCATGGATTTTTAGAACAGGAAAAACTGAAAAATTGTGGGCAGTTACAGGTTAAAAATATGAGTCTCATGGTCTTTACCTTTTTCTTTCTGGCTCCTCGTAAATAGCTAAGCAGATCCCCTCCTTCCATCAGCTCCAGTATAAGATACTGAGGTTCATTTAACAGACACACACCAAGTAACTTCAGAATGTGGGGATGATCAAATTTACTAAAGAGAAGGAAACATCCATAAGATTACATATGAGAAATCCAGCTGGTTGATAGCTAATAGAGTGTTTATAGCTGCAAGCAGTGAATGAGCAGTTTGGCCTTTACAATCCTGCCTCTATGAACAGCATGATTCAGTAGCTCACAGTGCCTGGATTTGCACAGTCATGGGGAGAGTTCAGGGACATACTCCCAAAACACAGGCTTACACTGTCATTGACAGGCACTCTAATGCATGCACATGTATTAAAAGCACACTTCATCGTATTTCCAGGAAGCAAAGAAAAGCAGCCAAATGCCAATTTCTTCTAGAAATAACATGATTCATCACCTGTACATTAAAGGTATCTATATTGTTTTAGTAGAGTATTTTTACTACTATATTCACAGTAGAACTGCTGATTCAGAGAAATACGCAAAGATAAAAGCACAAGGTGCAATGTATTATTTTCACAGTTCACCGACGGGAACAGTTTTTCACAGTACATTTTCAAGATAAAGAAAATACACATGAGGAATACTTCTACGTATACTAGCAATTGCCTGTGTTTGTCTAAAACAGGGATTACCACAGAGCAATCAGCACTCTCAGTACTGTAAGTATTCTTCAAAGAACAAAGAATATTTATTGCCTCTGTCAGTGCCTGTGTTTTTTCAATCACTTTACTTGTGTTAGAAAATGGTTCTCCTTTCTCAGTGCTGTGTGAAAGCACTTGCACAAGCAGTCAGAGAAACTTGACTCTATTGGGAGAACTGATGGTGTCTGAAATGCTGTCAAATGCAGCAGTGTAAACAAACAAATAAAAGAGAGGGACATTTTCCTTCTAATCTCTTTCAATTCACCTAAGCTCAGGTGTGGGCAAAGACTCTAGCAAAAAGTGTGTTTTAGAATTTGACAGCTCCCCCCATTCCCTAGCTCATACCTCTCAATCAGACAAACTTTGGCACTTTCAGGGACAAAAAGAGGGGAAGGAACACCTGGCACTTTCCTTGCACCCAAAGCAGACCTTTCTCCACTGAACTGCCATTCCTTATTTCCCAATGGATGGGACAGACACAAGAATTTCCTACATGTATTTGCACACAAATGACTCACCAATTACCAATATCAAATAATTTTTTGAAATAGAGGCAAGTCAATTTTCCCTTTGCTGCATAGCAATAAGAAGAACAAATAGTTCTGGTTTAACTGAGCCAGCATGCATAACATCACAATCCAAATTTTAATGAACATCCAAAAAGGCAAGTAAAATAAATGTTGTACTTATATATATCTTACAACTTGCATCTTACACATCTTACCTGCCTGTAAGCACTCAAATGCACTTCTTTTTCCTTTCTACCCTTGGTTTCATTTATGAGATCTAATAGACAAACACCAAGTAAAGTCATTGAACCCTACATGAGGGAAATAATTCTTTTTTTATATTAAAAAATTGAAATATTCAAAGAATATAAAATATACATTATAATAATTATTATTGTTGTTGCTGTTATTATTGTTGTTGT
>VZRM01007011.1:1060004-1087646 GCA_013397955.1 Grantiella picta
TGTTATTAGTGTTGTTGTTGCTGTTGTTTAATGACTACTGGGATTATATAATACTTAAACTTTTCTATTCTCATAATTTCTGATTCATTGTATGGGTGTACATATGGGCCCACATCAATGTTTACATTTAAAGGCAAAAAAATTCAATTATGTACTCTTCCAGGATTTCTGGGTTTGGATTATTATCTGCAACATTAAATCAGAATTGGGGGAGCTTCAGAGACTTTAACTATAGGTTCATATAATTTCCATTCTACACAGTAAAAAAGACCTTAACTGGGTTTATGACTGCTAGATGGACTGAAGATAGTTTATAAGAAGTTTACACACAACTCTTACTCTTTATCATTAATTTGCACTTTAATGACATGGTTGAATTTTGGTTTTAACAAGCCTTTCACCTCATTCAGTTACAATGTGTCAAAAAAGACAAAAAATGCAGACATTTTTTTAAAAATGTGTAACCACAAAATAAAATTGAATTCTGTGAAAATCAGTTTCTAGTTTAATAACATCATGTCTTCTGTGCAGAAATAAAATTAATTTTTTAAAAGTTTCTTCTACTTCTGCGCTCATGAAATAAAAGTCAAAGAAGTGCAACAGTGCATCTGAAAATTAAACTATACTCTCAGTTGTATGCTTCCAGTTGAAAACTTCAGTTGAACTTCTACTTGTTTCGGGGGACACTCTAGAAGACCAGATTTCTAGGTGAAACACAAATCTTATTATGTGAAATTCTTGCAATGATGACAGATGCATAATTTAACTCTAATAGAAGAGATATGTGGCAGCCCCTAGTGGCACATTTTAAAACAGTATTTTCCACAGTAAATTACAGCTTTAAGGCATGTTTGTCGTGATTTGATTCTTTCAGTAAAATGGGATTAGCCAAATGTTGTCCAATTTCCTTTAGCAATTAACTTAGTTTTAGGGGAGCAAAGACACTGAAATACACTAGTATCAACCCAAAGAAATCCATTATATGAGCATACTGAACTTGCAGTCTGTATCTTAAATTTTGCTTATCAGATTTATAGCTTTAGTTCCATAAGATTCATCTGTAGTGATTTACTTGTTTGGCAGAAACAGAAGAACACCCAAAAAATGCCACAATAATCTGTTTAGAGAAAAGTGCTGCTTTCATTCCTCTGGAAGGCCACCACCCTGACATGATACTGGCTTTGAAGGGTGCCCAGTGACAAAGCTGTCCCTACCTCATCAAGTGTGCCTCCTTCAAGAATTCACTCTTCTCGTGGTCAGTTGCACCCTTCTTCAAAGTCTACTCAACAGAAAGCAGAAGTCTAGTAATACTTTGGTCATCATCACCCTTATCATATGGCACTTAAGTAAAACAATCAGACACAGATGTAGCTTTAAATACACATTACTTTCCAGAAATCATTACAAGGAGATAAGCTCAGCTTTGAGTGACTTGCAAGAAATACTGCAAGGAAATACCCAGATCAGCCAATACCCATTTCTCAGGTAAAACCTTTGAGACAGATCTCTCTTGCTCATCCCATTCTTTTGCCAAAGAAATACACAGCTGTGATTACCTTGACTGCTACTTTGGATTCTCCACTTCCATCTGCCAGGATATCTACTGCAGTCCCTTCATATACTTCTCCAAATGCTCCACTTCCCAACAATTTGTGTAAGTTGAGTTTGTCTCGAGGAAAAGCTGGCAGTGATTCAATCTCTGCTTGAGAAGGAAGAGTGCTACAAAACAGCAATACTAGTCACTTGTTCATACCTAAGAATGTCTGAAATTTTATTAAAATTCTTCCTCAAATGAAGCTGGTACTATTTGTCTCATAAGGTACGTTTAAGGGGAGCTCAGATGAGGCCCGGATGTTTTGGAAGTTATTGGAAAACACCAGATCTTCTTCCTTCCCCGTGCACTTGTGTTTCTTTCCAGAGTGCCATGAAGGATGGGCTGGGGGCGATCCTGGCTGGGCTATGTGCCAGGGGGCAACATGGGAGGGCATCCTTTGGAGTAGACCTGCCCTGCAGCACACATGCAGCCCTCAACTCTACCTTGAGGTGTCAGGGATGAGTGCCCTCATGAAAACTGGTCCAGGGAAGCCCTGTTAGATGTTTTTGTCCTGAGAATACATTTGGTCTGAAGACATACCGTACAGCATAACAGGCATTGGCTAGTCCCACTGTCTCAGCCATCCCTCTGAGTTGGGCTAGTTCCTTATCTTCCTTGATAAGCACTATGTGTCCAGGCAAGGCCTGTTTTCCTGATTTCAATCTTTGTTTCCATACTGGAATAGAAAAGGATACTGTTAGGTGTTTCACTCTGAGAGCCTCCCAGTGTGTGGGCAGGCTGAAAGGCTACAGATTTTATGTTATTCTGTTCAATGTCACTCCCAAACAGCTCATGTAAGCAAGTCATTTCCATCTGGACATTTTTTTCCCACAAAACACAGACAACTGCTCATTGAGCTGAGAACTCAGGTGTCCATTTCTGTGTGTGACAAGACTCCAGGGAAAGGATAAGGACTGAGAGGACGAGACTATCACATGCGGACATTTACATCTCAGGGTAATCATTACATCCTTTCTTCGGGGACAAAGATTAAGGAAATGGGACCTTTTGGTGAATAAATGCAGTACGAAACTTGAGAATTATAAGGTACAAGTTTTTATAAGGATACACACAAACATTAGAATTCCTTAAGCCCTTCTATTCTCTCTCTCCAAGTAATCAACAGCAAGAAATGTCTGAGGATGGAATGAATTTCTATCCTGTGCCTGATACCAAAAATATAATCAGCCATCTCAACGGCCTCAAAGATTGAGAAAATACAAATTCCCGCCAGCTCCCATACTAGGGGTAATTCAGAATTTCCTTAAATCTGAAGGCAAATAATTTCCCGCCACCTGAACTGCCTTTTACTGAGGCCTGGCAAACCAAGGGTAAACAAAAAGAAACAAATTTAGTCACATACCAAAACCAAATAGCATGACCACAGCCAAACTCAGCACAACAACTCCGATCACAGAAGCAATGGCAGTGATGATGCCCATGGAGATCATATTATCTGTTAAAGAGAAAGGGGAAATTGCTTAATGACTGTGCATGCATGCAATATCAACTCTATAGAGTGGAGCACACCTGAGAGAACCCTGCTGTGTAAGTCTTCCACTGCACAAAGCTCTCTTGTAGGCTGTATGTGGATATGCATTTGGTCAGACTAATCCTTCTCCCCAGACCTGGGCCATGCCTGTGGCGATGACCTACTCTATGTGCATAAAGAGAAAATGCTGAACTGTTTGACTACTCAAGGTGGGATTTCCAAAAGCACCCACAAAGTGTTAAGTCTAACATTCTTGCTGAAGGAAAGAAGTAATTCTCACATCTTTACCCAGTGTGCAAAATTGCCTATTTTCAAGAATCGCATCATAAAGCAGAGTGGCAGAGTCACAGAGACAAACTGGTATAAATGATCAGAAGCACTTTTCAGGCCCACTGGTCTGTGCAAAAGAGCCTGGATGAGCACTGGCAGCAGGGGTCACCATATAAACAATATCTATTACCCATTAGACACATTACCCTTGCAGGAATATCATTATTAGAAAAGCCAGTCTCTGTTCATAAATTGGTGTGATTGCTTAGAATAACAAAAAACCAAAAAAAAATTAAAAAAACAAAACAAAAAAAAAATTAACAGAATACAAATGTACAAAACATACCTTCACTCAAAATTATATCCTTGCTAATGTCACTGTATTCACCAAGTCCCAGCACATTTGCAGCTGCTGCTCTGAACTGGAAAGTTCCTTCTAAGTTCTTGGCCTTCCATGTGCAAATACTGCCACAGGAGCCATTGTAAACCACCTCCCACGAGGACTTCACATCGCTGGTGTTGCCAGACTGTTTCCTGCAACAAGCACAGCATAATGGCACAGGTATGTCATTAATGCCATGAGGGCAGTTTACTACTTCATGCCCACCCCATTCTTTGCTTCAGTTCCATGGTTTTCACATTTCTCTGCCTGCATGAAAGCTCAGTCTGGTAATGGGATTTTTGTTACAGAGAAGAAAATTGTGCCATGCCATTTCAGCAATGCTAGGAATCAAACACCTTTATCTTGGCATTGGAAATGAAATACTAGAACATTTTAGACACAAAGAACCATTCTGTATATGCCTGATTCACCTGTTTCAGTATATGCCTCACAGCCAAGATTTTAAAACCTTATTTAGCTTTCTGGTAAAAAAAAAAAAAAAAATTCAACTGTGCTAGAGCTTTTTGCTCTCCCAGACTCAGAGAAATTCAGTGTCTCTTGTGCATGAGGTTTCACAAGATAAACAGGAAGCAAGTCATTGGCAGTGAAGATACCATTCTTTAGCTAGCCACTTTCCTATAGTATCTGCTGACTGCTGGGTCTATTTCTTCTTTTTCCCTTTGGACTGAGATTGATTGCTCACAATAAATTCAGAGCTGATTATTCACCAACCAAAAGAAGACCACATACTTAAACTTGAAAGGCCATATCTGAAATATCATTTCATGTCACACAACACCGTAATATAAAATGAGAAATGACCTTCATAAGCATGTCACTCATTTTCCCAACACACTTTAATGAAGAAAAAAGGCCAAACACTTGTAAACCAGAAAGACATGGGAAAATGATATGTTCATGCCTTTGTTGTGTACATGTTGCCACTAGAGCTGTATGAAAAATAGAGGCTGCTTAAAAGGACTAGGCAAATATTTTCTAGAATGCTATGCAACTGACAACATTTTTCTACCTTATGTGAAATTCAGTCAAAAACATCAGCATGTGTACATTTAAACTGTGAGGGAAAAGCTTATTTCATTAAAAGACCCCCTCAATGAATGAATAAGAAGCTGGAGTCTGGAGAACACAGCACAGCCCTGGCACAGGCCAAGGGTCTGGCCTTTCCTTATCCGTCTGCAGCAAGTCAGGTACAGACTGTCTCTTGACATATCAAAATTTTTGTTTACTCAGAGCATGCAGGTCAGGTGCTTACAGCACCTGGAAAATATGTCTGGGTGAAAACTTATATAGGTAAAGAACTTATATAGGTAAAGTATGCCCAGCTCCAGAGCGCTGTCATTCCTCAGCTTCCGTAAGAACAGAGAAAGAAATAACGTTTGAGTTAAGAAAATTGCTTCCCTCCATCAGTAATGACTTCAAACAATCACTGGAATATCTCAGAAGATGAACTCTCCTCATTTTTAAACAATGCATTAATTAAGCCTTGCACTGATTGCTTTAAGGAAATCTCTCCGTAGTCATGGTCAAAATATTAGAAGTTCAAAGTCACTGCCCACAGCAATATGCTCTAACCTGCCCAATCAGTGCTTCCAATGCCAGCACAGGAATAAGAGTGAGCTGGCACTCTAGTGTGATATGCATAGCCCAGGCAATCGGTATTTGATGACAGAGCACTTTAAAAATTATACAGTCATCCCACATGGATGGGAATGTTTTATTTCTGGGAATATTACAACACCTTTTATGAGTCCTCTGAAAAGTAATATATTTATAGATATACTTTAGCCAGAATATATACTACATGTATGTTGAGATTTGTGATTTGAAATTATCTCTAAATGTTCTAGTTCACTGACATAGATCCAAATATATAACTGTATTTCAAGGCTGATGTGAAAAAATGTCAGCATATATTTTCTTCTAAATTTTCCAGGGATTTCTGGAAATTATGGGTACTTGGTTTATCTAAGAAAGAGACCCCAGTGGGAAGGGCCTTTTGCATCATTCTTCCCATTGGAGCCAACCTGAAATCCCCTGCACACCCAGACTTGTTCTGGGCTGCAACCTATGGGAAGAGTGCCTCATGCATTGCTTACCTGCTTTCTAAGATGTAGTAGGTCAATTTGCTTCCATTGTCATCAGCCTTTTCCCACTGTATAGAGTTTTTAGAGTCTTCTGCTCTTTTAGGAGCTCCTGGCTTACTGGGAACACCAGCTTAAGACATACAAGGGAAGAAACAAAACCCTTAAAATGTGTTTGTAGCAAGACAAAGGGCTAACAGGCACACACAAAAATCTGATGAGTACATGGGTGTTTAGACATCCAAAAGGAAAGAGGACCTACATAATTAATCCTCATAGAGAATGAATCCTTGGCCTTCTCTTTGTGATGGATAAATTCCAAAATTTTTACTGACATGCAGCCTTTCACCAGTAAAGAGTTCACTTGCATATAGGCACTCCTTCCTCTGCTCCACTTGGAAACAAACCTCATTTCTTTCCCCCTATTACTTTTGAGGGTATGGTATTGTGTTATTCATTTTTCAAGCACACAGAACTATTGGGTCTTAGTAATTACCTGCTAAATTTTAGAAATAATTATGTTTAATATTCACATCCTGAAAATAGTCTTAAAATCTTGTTATCCTGCATTAAGTGCTTACCTGTAGTTTTGAAGCTTGTTGAAGAGGAAATGCTTTTCACTCCTGTAACATAAACTACTGCTACTCTTACAAAGTAGTTGGTCCAAGGAAGAGTTCCTGTGAGGTTGCATGTGTAAACAAGATTTCCTGTGCATGAAGTGTTCGCAGGGGAAAACCAGTCACTATTTGTTGGCCACTAGAAAAATAAAATATCATCATTTTATAGAAAGCAAGAACTTGCTTGCTCTGCTGAAAGGGTGTCACAGTTCTATTCCTGGGTAGATTAATTACTTTGCCACCTCTTAATATCAAAGTGGAAAAATGACGCAGGTGCTCTTTCGACCATGGGACTGTGTCCTCTCAGAGACCAAGGACACAAACCTTAATTTTCTTCTTTGTTTTCAGGAGACCTACAAGTCTTGGCAGTAACAAAGAACAACAGATTAAGTGCCTGCTTTCCACAGCCAAAAGGAGCCTTCCCATTATATTTCTGGATCATCGTGATGTGCCCACGAGTTCAGCTTGCCATGATGCAATTGAAAGGAGATGGTTTAGTGGAACTGTGATGTGACATTTATTTTAGGGCAGGGAAATGTTTGGTGTAGGCCTAATGAATCTGATTCACTATAGTAAAGAATCTGCATGATCCAGTTTAGAACATGGCTTTTTCTGTGTCCAGTGATTCAGGTATTGAATTCTGAAGTTTCCATGCATACTGCTGTCATTGCAGCGTTTATTTCTTACTCCTTGGATCTGGTCTTCTCTCCAGCATTTTCTCTTAACCTCTATCACAGGAAAATAAAATTCAGATACTAGGTTGTAGCTAATATTTATTGCTGAAAACCCTTTCCTTCTTTTTCTTGTGCAGGGCAGACATAGGATTTGCAACTGCAAGCCCAGTTGGGGCAGGGCAGTGAGGAAACAGGGATAGGGCTGCTGAAACAGGAGACTCAGGAGGAATTCTGGTGAGGTCATCCAGGATGTCCTTTGGCACTATGGAGTACTAAATGCTACAGCTGCACTTCTCCTTGTTCCTGGCAAACACTGACTCCATCCTGCCCCTGCTGAGAAGCTAAGACTGACATCACCATGCTCAAATTATCCACTGAGACTCTTCATGTACATCCTGCCACCCACCCTGTCCTACTTACCAGTACTTCTCTCTTATCTGAAAAAAAACACACCAAAATTAAAGGTATTTTTACCTTACACAGCTCAAACCAGAAGCTGGTTTCATTGATGTGCAGAGGAGCTCTCCATTCTAGCTGGAAACTGGTATTTCTGGGGACTATGTTGATAGGAGCAGATGGAGTATCAAAAGTTTTTGCAATGACATGGACACTTTCAGAAAACCAGTTCTCATCAGGATGAAAGGCAAGAACCTAGTAGGGAAATAGATGAACTGTACAATACCAGACCAGTTGGAAAGGTATTGAAATCTTTGAAATTAAAGCTTTGCTTTAGCAACACCAAGTGTATGGAAGACTAACTTTTCAAAAACAAGACAGTATTCAGGCAATACAGATATAGATGTAGAAAGATTTTGAGCCTCATAATTGTGGGATTATACACATTCAGGCTAGAAGTTCGTGGCCAGGAGTACCCTTCCTCAGAGACTCCTCTTGGTTTCTCATCTCAGCTTTCTACCAAGTTTTGACTCTTTCTAGACCTTTCTTAAATGCCACACGCTCTGACACAGACATCCAACATATCAGGCAGAGTTTTAGAACCACCAAAACAAAACAAAATCAAGAGGTGCCTTAGTACATTGCCTTTCACTAAGCCACAGTCAAATATGACCTATGTTTGGGTATGCATACTTGCATAAACACACACACACAGGTATTTAGAGGTGTGTGTGTGTGTATACATACATACATACATACATACATACATATATATTCCCCATTATACCGTTCAAATCATCAACAAAAGCCCAAACTCAAATTAAAATCCGAACAAATCCCCTCCTGTCAGCTGAATATTCTCCAAACTGTGTAAATTACTCTATTTGTGATACCCTCACAAATGCACATTCAGAGCACATTCTGCAGACAACATGTTTACTTGGTTGCTTTTGAAAATGTCACTCTGATCACAGACATGCTGTCCAGATACATCATTTACTATTTCTTTAAGCCTTCATCTGTAAGGGGAGAAGCAGCATATTCTGTTCTTATGAATCCACACTGGACACTTTTATTTGTCTACTTTACAGAAGAGCAGTCTAAAGATTTGCAGGTTAGTGAACAAACCAGTGGAACTACTTGCAATGATACCTTGAATGAATTATTTGTTCCAGGTTGGAGCCCACTGACAGACCAGGCAAGCATCCCATTTGAAAATTCACTTTTTTGCAAAGGCGTTGCTGGGACAGGAGGCAATAAATTCACAGAGATTTGATAGCGGATGGATTCAAGAGGTCCATTTGGCTTCAGAGGTTCACTCCAAGATATGTTGATGGTGGTGTCAGACAAAACTAATGTTTTAATAGTCTCAACTGCCTCTGGTACTGAAACAGAAAGAAAAATTAATCTCCCTTTTAGAGAAGTCAAGAAATGTCACCAGGGAAAGAAAAGAAGGTTCTAAGTGTATGAATATGATTCATTTACAGGACTGAAACTCTACTCAGGTAAAACTCATATTCTTGTATAGTCAGTCAGATGCAGAAAATTTCAAAATATTTTGATGGATTTTTTACTATCTTCTTGGCTATCCTACCATGCAAGCAGAAAAAACCCCAAAAAACCCCAACAAAGACAGAAAAACAGCTGCTGTCCTACACCTCTACATTTACAGTCTTATTGCTGAACTCCTGCTCTCTTTTAGTTTCCTAATCAGGGTCTCAGATATGAGTTTAATATGGTATTTACTTGGCTATGCATCAAAAAAAAAACCCCAAAACCTGTGCACTGTTCCAATTGGAAAGTGTTTTCTTGAACAGAAACTTATGAAGGAAGAAAATCTAAAACTAAGCATTACTTGCCATCATTTACAATTTTGCTCAGAAATACAGAGTCTGGCTGAGCTGTGTAAGGAAGAAACCGGGTTGCTGGTCAGACGTCCATACCAGCTGGTTACTCACTAATTGCTCCAGAAAAATCAACCCTTCATTTGAAGCTTTAAGATCACAGACTTTGTAATGGGATATGGTATATCCATACTCTGCATAAAAAATTCTTTATTTCCCATTGAGCTGCCCAGATAGGTAAAAGGTTAACAAGGCATTACACTATTTATGTTCCCAGCATATCAGAATGATGAGTCCATATGCTCTAATTCATATCCTAGTGGCAAGACTACAGATTATTTAATGAATTATGCAGAAATTAGACTAGGAAAGAAGATAAAGTTTTCATTTGTCTAGCTAAAACCTATGTGGAGTAAGAGTGACACTCTGTGGCAAGAGCAATGCATTAATTTTCCTAAGTTGTCTTCCTCTTTTTTTCATTCCCTCTATCTTGCTATTTGATGGATAGCACAAACTATTCCAAGCTTCTTTCACTTCATTACAGAATTGAGAGAAAGGCAGAGGGAATTCACACAGCTTCAGAGGTGTTAAATAGTGTACACACTTCAAGAGGCTCTAGCAGCATCTGATTACAATTTAAACTAGCCGTTGCATTCATGGAATTGAGAACATAAGTGTCAGGACACAATATACCTTCTATTTACAGCTGGCTGGAAGTTTTTCAAAAAATTGTGTAAAGCTCTGAATGTTGATACAAATAGCTATTCAAAATACTCAGGGTTTGTAGGCTGGGGTGGGGTGAGAGGTTTTTTATTGATTTGGTTTGCTTTTTGTCTAAGACTTGATTTCCATCCAGATTTTTCTTTTTGTCTCAGCTAGAAAAATTCCATTTGAGTGGAGAAATCCAGTCTCCCATTTCATATAATACCTTTATGTTTCATCACTGAAAGGGTGTACATTGCTGCAGGATGGCACAGCTTACCATACAAAGAAGTCACTGTTAATTCTTGCCATATCCCAATAGTATTGACTCTTATACAATCAATGTGTTACACAGATTTTATATTACAGATGTGGAATCCCATGCAACAAAATGAAATCTACTGATTGAAGGCTAGAGTTGTTGGGTGTTTAGGGGGCTTTTTGTTTGTTAGAATAGAATCAGTAGGAATCATAGAATCAGTAGGAAGATAAAATCATCAAGGTTGGAAGAGACCTTTCAGATCATTAAGTCCAACCGTCAACCAACACTACCACTGTAACCCCTAAACCACTAAACCACATCACCCAGCCCCAGAGGCCTCTTAAACACCTCCAGGGATGGTGACTCCACCACCTCCTGAGAAATCAGTTCCAGTGCCTGACTACTCAAACAGTGTAAACATTTTTTTTAATATCTAATCTGAATCTCCCATCTCAGCTAAAGGCCATTTCTTCCAGTCCTCTCACTGCAGGCATGGTAGAAGAGACCAGCTCACAATATTCAGAGATCCACACAGGATGGGAGCCTATTTTCTTGGTGGCTAAGAGATCTGGCTGTTGAGACAGAAAAACCAGCGTAGTTGAAAGAGAACTTCCAAAGTACAGCACGTCTACATTCCACAAGAAGAGTGGCAATATGCCACCTTGTTTTACTTTCATTTGAAAGATGAAAAAAAAGTTCACCTTAAACAGAGGGGGAAAATTTTTAAGGGGAAAAATGTGACTGCTCCCAGAACAAAAACCAGGGAATGATCTGTGCAAAAGAAAAGCCACTGGCAACTCACACGTGACACTCTCCTGTGGACAATGGTGGCAAAAAGAGAGGTTATTTATTCTATGTATGAACCTTTAAAGAAACCACAGAGTGCATCCCTGAGGAAAGAAGAAAAGAAATCAGGACTCCTGGCATGTAATCGTAGCCAGGTATTCTGGATAAAGTGTTTTCTTGGGCACAGTTGATCACTAGGGGAAAGAGATATTGAGGAAAGTAAGAAAAACACAGCAGTGGCTCTCCTTCCTTCAATTCCAGTTATTTCATCACCTCCTGAAGCAACCAAAAGCCAAGGAGAGGTAAAAAGAGATGAGGGGAGACCTTAGGAGTCCTGCTGTGGCTCCGTCAGTGCATGTCATGGCAATATCATGTGCACAGCTGCAGAGCCTGCACAGCTTTGTGCCAGCTCCAGCCAGCCCTGCTGCAGCTGGGCTAAGGGAGCCAGTGCCCAAGGGCCAGAGGCTACTGTACCTCTCCGTTTCACTCCCTTACCCTCCTCTCAAAGAAGAACTGCTCCAACTCTGCAGGACAAGAGTCATGCAGGAAAACTAGTGAAGATGGGGGCCACAGTATTCTCATATCCCAGTGAGTGCAACACCAAGTGTCCCTAGGTACCATCTCCCTAGTCTTTCTGCAAAAAAGATCTGTCATGTAGACTTGGCTGCAATTCTGATTTGCTGACTTAGGAATTAACAGAGGTGCCTGATGGCTTTGCAAGTGAAGAGTTTATGTCGATCAAGCTGACACTGGCTGGTGACACCAGGCACAACAGAGCAAACCAGACATAACAGAAGAGCAAGCACTATGTATACGACAGGGAATAGCTACCTCTCGTAAGAAAATCATCTGAAGAGAAGCAAAAAGGCAGCTCCTCATGAAGACAAGTTTATATGTACAAAAATACACATGCAAAACAAGAAAAAGGTAGTTGGGTTACAACTACCTATTGGGTTGGGTTACAACACTTGCAAAAGCACAGCATGCATCTTTGCTGGAATTTCCTGGAAGAATTTTCTTTTCGTCCTGGAAGATGTCAAGAGCTTCAAGGAAACTGGCATAGTAGCTGCCCCATGGCTGCAAACAGGGAGAGTGAAGCAGGGAATGAGTAGGAGCATCTTCCTGCCCTAACTGAGGTATTTACAAGCACAGGAGGCATCTAGCTCAGACTGTAGTATTCTCAAAGAACAAGGACTGAAAGGGCACATCAAAATTCCTGAAATCAACTGAAAATGGGCTGTTGTCATTCAGGCCAAAAGTAAAAATGAAGCATTGTTATTTCAGCCTGCTTCACAACAAAACAAATCTGCATTACCCTGAGAAACAGCAATAATGAGAATGACATCAAGCCAAGGGAAAAAGTCTTAATGCTGAATGAATACATAATACAAATATTTAAACATACATAACCACATAAACATTCAAATACAATTTATTTAAATATGTGCTCCAAGGCAGAAACTGAAACTTTTTAATCACTTTTAACCATAATTTATCTTTCCTCAGGAAGCCAGTGAGACAAAGCATTAAAGAATACATAGGAGTCTTATGAATCTTACAAATTCATCAAGTCTGCTTGCCACAACCTTGTGAGGATCTATACAGATTGCATTTTAAGCAGACTATTTCTCTGCTTTCTGATTTACTACTCAAACTTACATACACCTTTCTCTAACTGAGATGAGAATTCTGTTCAAAATCAGAATAAAATATAAAACAAACCTCCATACAGAGTTGTGCCAACTGTGCCTTCTTTCCCAGGCAGCACTTCCTCATCTGAATAGTAATTTTTCACTGCAACTTGTATGACATAACTTGAAAATGGCTGTAGGTTGTTTAAGATAGCAATAGGACTCTGAAATTCCTGTAATTTGAAATCAGATAAAAACATGCATTCTTAGAAAAGAGAGTCATATGTCAACCTAATCATCTGTCAATGAAATGTGTGTTAAAAAAGCAATGCAACAGTGTTTTTGCATTGTAATACAATTTAGTGTTTAAAAAAGGAATGTTTAATTCACAGTTTGGGTAATAGGTCCCTACAGAAAAGAAAGTATATACCAAAAAACAAACCAAAGTGTAATATCCACTGTTCAGGGGCTGGTATGCACATAGGAAATGGCAAAGTCAAAGAAAATGTAAGAAACAAAATATTACAAACACAAATAGCACTACCACAAAGCACATAAAGACAAACTATATGGTTGATGGACAGTCTCAAGAGTTATTTCACCAGAAACTGAAGACCCATTTCAACAGGATTTTAGCAAAGACATATTGAAAAGTAGAGGGGTACTTGCACAAAAGAAAACTAAGGAATCTACCACTTAACCAAATACCAGAGAGAAAGGACAATTACTGTTGGGATGTAGAAATAGAAAAACTCACTGACAAAGAGCTACAGAATGGTTTATAAAATTACTAGAAGTGATATTACATTCCCTGTTTATATACGATATCACATGCATTTCTGTGTGAAATAGCCATACCAATGTTTTTTGCTGTAGAGCAGACAAACAGTATCTTGAGTTCCTGCAGCTCTTTGTAATTTCTTTGGAAAACACCAGGTAAGTCGGTGTAGGCTGGGATATGCCAGGGCATAGCTGCTGTGGTGTGACAGATGGCAAGCTTAATATAAGACTGGTGTTAGTAGCAGCAAGGATAGTAGGTTTCTCAGCGTCTAGCAGGACAATCAGGCATCTTTTATCTAGGAAAGACATCAAAAGATTTTAGAAAAGTTAATTATGGCTGGACCAATTCAAACTTGCATGGGATTCTACCACCATTCTTATAAGAAAGTGTGACTACAAAGTATTCTTTCTCTTTTCACAAACAGATACAGAGGGCAATCCCACCTGAATGTACTTTACTTGATTACTTTCAGAGACACAAAACCAGTGATCATCCAAGAAATGCTCATTTATCTTTGATAAGATACAACTTTAATAAAGAATTTAGGTTCTTGTTGAAGTAGAAAATGGAAATGCAAATTGTAGTTGCTGTGTTGTCAAGGGCAGCACATATTGATGAGCCCAAGCTTGACTGTCACAGGAAAGACAGATACGTAGAATAGACAGTGCCTTTCTCTAGTAATTAAATGCTGTCTGTTTTTTCTTCCAAACAGCTTTCCATGTGTAACGTAACAACAGGTAAGGAGAGACAAATTTGGGAGGTAGAAAAGGAGTCTATAGGGAGAAAACAATAGAAAACTACACTCTGACAGTTACCAAAAAGTAACAAAAGAAAATTCCTCATCACTTGATGTACTGCCAAAAACAAAATAAAAATATATTAAATGGACTTTCTGCTAAGAAGAAAGAAATTTAGGCATGTGCACAGGGAAGAAGGTACAAGGACCAATGCTTGCCCTTAGGCCAGAACAAACTGACCTCACAGTCAAGACCTTTTCTCCCAAAATGAGCAGCCCTGCCATTCCTACCAAAGTCAGGTTCATGCATATTCCACCAACTATATTTGCAGCCGTCAATGTAAATAAGAAAATCTCGGTGGGAATCTCTGAGTAGAAATAATCCATTTGGACTGAAAATTGGTTCTTCCCTTTCTGCAGCAGCTAAGTCTGGGGTTCTTGCAGGAAACCCTATCCCTGGGGATAGGGATTGGCACATTCTGTACCAGCCAGGTACAGGCAAACCAGGCTCCTGCACCAATGCCAAGCCCATACAGATCTCATGAGAACAAGCATGCCCAAAGTGCTGGCAAGAATGGCCTGAGCATCGGTCAGAGCAGCTGCAGGCAGGCATGACTGTACCAGCGACGCAAAAGAATGTGAATTTTTTTTATTCCAAAGAAGTCCATCTTGTTAAAATATTCTCTTGTATATTAACCGGGTTTTTATGCAAAACTGGAGTTCAAGAATTATTTTGAATGTATTCATCCTGCTAGCAGCTGTTCTAAACCTCTCCATTTACAAAGATAATGCCTGCAGGTACGATGAATCCTAATGTTCTACTAAAACTAACTTTTATTTCTTTCATTATCATTTTACAACAGTTTGCTTAAAATATTAGGAGTTCTAAGTGAAGTCAAGGTCTACTATAATATAGCCTGTAATTGTCTCTGGGGTAATTCTTTATAAATCACTTTAATAAACATAGTTCTTATGTCTTTGGAAGG
Organism: Grantiella picta; assembly: GCA_013397955.1. Taxonomy (NCBI): domain Eukaryota; kingdom Metazoa; phylum Chordata; class Aves; order Passeriformes; family Meliphagidae; genus Grantiella; species Grantiella picta. The sequence continues at coordinate 1,075,260 of VZRM01007011.1, forward strand.
ACAGACCTTTTTTTTCAGTTTTACATACTTGTGAACAAACTCAGAAATCTGTGTCATAACAGAGACCATTATCAAACTCTTGCTACAACACTGTGGTACATATTTGCTCTTTTTCTGTGCTATCATTTGCACTGCCTTTTCTAAATCTCCAGGTCTGACACAACTTTGAAAATAGGCATAGTTATGCATTAACAAACAGGGGCAATATTCATCATCACGACCTTCCATCGTATCCAACACAAAGGAAGTCCTTATATTCATCCTTTTAAAAATGTGTAAGTTGTTTCTCTGTAGAAGGTACCTGAATCCATGAAGCATACGTTACATAAATACACATAGCACAATTTGCAACTGAAATACATGTTCTGAAATAAATTGGTTACATTTACAAAACAACCCATATGCCCTCTACCTGGATATGATTGTACTGCTGAGCTGTAAGCTAAGATTTTCAGCTCACAATTTGCTGTCTTGTGAAGAAAGTGTCTTCTGCTTTCTCTATTTGCTAACCAAATTTCAGTGTATTCCTTTGTTTTGAAGGTCCAGTATATAAATTTCTTATCTGCAGTCAAGCTGCCAATTTTATTACCTGTAGGAAAACATTGCATAGTTAAGTTTTACAAGCAACTCTGAGCAGATGGTTTTACAAGAGTAGACAGGTGCTTGTATTCACAGTGACTCAATATGGGTGAGTATCTCAGCCATACCTTATCCTCAAAGACCTCCCTTTGACAAGAGATTTCTGATATTTTCCAGTGGGTCTCATGAAGCTGAGACACTGTTGTTCCAGTTTACAAGTGTAGATTTGAAGGTGCTTTATTATCCATAATTATGGGATTCAATTCAATTAACAAACACAAGAAATAGAAGACTTGTCTTCTATAGAAACTTTGCTCTTTTTTTCAAGGTGAAAACCATCTGATCTGCCATCTCCCAGGAAAAATTAAGACAGCTTCTCTGGCAACAGAGCAGCTTTACCAGCACTCCTCCAGAACAGAGCTGAGAACCAAGCAATCAAAAATAAGTGTCATTATTATAAGAAGTGAAACATGGATAATTGTTCACACAAGACCCTACCTGCATGAAGTACCTTCCCCACATGTTGAACTCTGCAATGCCATTTTCAGGCATAAATTGTTATTGTATCTTTTCATTGAGATAAACTGCAATAGGTGTAGCATATATGAAACCCTAGCAAAATAATATGTTAATACTCTAAGTGAAATCTATTGACAGGTAGCACTTGAGGCTGTAGCATCTCATTTTATTTACATCTTACTAGAATACATACTTGCATCAGTAAATATCCTCACACTGCTCTTCTTCCTAGTTTGTATTAACAGAGTACACAACTGGAAAGACAGAACACAAATTTTTTGTCTATATTTACTGTAGATTAATCAGTTTTATAAACAAAGTGCTTCACAAATGCTATTTTTGGAAATGAATGTTGTTTGAAGTAAGAGACAGCAAGAATCACAAACTACCTAGAAAAATAAAAGAGCTCTCACACCTTGAATATTTGGTACTTTGGTAAATCTCCAGCAGTGGCAACCATCCACATCTGAGGCCCATATTTCATCTCTTCCTCTGATAAAAAGCAGCTGGGGATTTTTGGAGTCAGACAAATCTATAGTCATAGGTCTTCCTAGCTCTGCTTCTGAGACATTACAGGTGCAGGAGCTCCTTATCTGATTTTCTGCCAATATGTGTCCCAAAATGTAGTGCACGGTGTTATTCAGAATATCATAATAAAACATGCGGCTGCCATTATCAAGCTCTTCCATCCAATACAAGCGGCTATCAAAGAAAATGCATTGCTTTCAGTAGAAAAACTTCAACCTGAGCAATCTGCCCTAAATTCAATCCTAGTCTAAGTAACTAAGTAGTCACAAATCTCCCAGAACATTTAAAACCAGGTAACTACAGCAGCATACTTGCAAAGTGACTCTAAGTGCCAATTTATTATTTTTTGTAAGGCCACAATAAGTGACTCTTCTGGATAAAATGGTTACTGTAAAAAAATTGTCTGGTGCTGACATTCATTTGCATTACTTAAATTGAAGAACCTATCAGTATTTATGCATAATTTTGAACCTTTACTCAAACACTGATATCTTTTTGAGATTGGATGTCCAAGCTCAACCAGCAGTACTAAAGTAGTACTGCATCCAAAAATTTCTGAGATTTATATAATGCCAAAACTCATGTACTATAAAAAGTTCTTTTTTGTCCTTAACAGTTGAAGTTTTAATGAAAATCATGTCAAAAATTTGCTTTTAAATAGTTATTAGCAATATGTGCCTTACCTTAAGAAAGGATAGGAAAACAGAGATGATACAGTTGAATTACTTTTGCCCAGCTGCATGTTCAAGGCTTTTAGAGATTTTTTCTTAAGCTCAAGATCAATAACAAATATTTGAGTTTCATTCTGTGGCGTTTTCAGGGCAAGAAAGAGATGTCTTGCAATCCAGTCAACTGTGATGGTTGTGACATTGTGAAGATATGCATCTCTGAAAAACTTAGGAAAAAAATAAAAAAGGACAGAATTTTCCAACCTGATATTAGGACATTATGAATTCAATTTGTTTCTGAAAGAAAAATTTCAAAATTTAAAGATGTGTCATGGATTGGCAATATTTTTAGACAAATCAAAACTATTGTTTCACAAATATCAATTGTTTCATCCATATTCTTGAAATTAGAATGAAGTAAACCGAATTAAATGTGATACAAAATATAGATTTCTTGAATTAAATAGTGAGAATCTTAAATTAAATACCTGCTAAAATATCTGATATTAAATATCTGATAAAACATCAACAAAACAGATGTCAGTAAAGCCATTTATGATTAATAGGATAATTTTACCAATGACACACTCTGGTCATCTTTCCTTTTTCAAAAATAGAGTTGGCCATAAAATAATGACAAAAATGGCCACAATCTCTCAAGTAAGGGAGTGAACAAAGGAATACCTGAAACATTGAAGCGTTCTGTACGTTCAAAATAAAAAGAGAATCTTCAGTGATATGATATAATTTGTCATCATTAGCAGTATAACAGATGTCCTTTACATCAGTCTTTGCTGAAAGTTCCCATATGGTACGACTACTGTCTATGTCAGTAAGAAACAATTTGTTGGCAGTAATAGTTATTAGAGTTGGGACAGGGAAAATATCTGTAAGGAAAAGAGCACAGCAGAATTTACCAAAAAACCCATCCTGGTTAATGACAATCATTCAAGAAAGCAAGTACAACATACAAATACATGATGGGCTTGAAATTATTATATTTGATTGTATGCCACAGTAAATAAATAAAATAATGAGATGCTCTCTTGTCATCACAATCAAACTACTAAGATATTTTCAGTGGCATTGTGAATACTTACCTAAAAAATCTAAGCATTGCAAAACAGATTTGCTCATATAACTACCTTTAACAGCCAAACTAGAAATAGCCTATGATCTCTAGTAAAACTCTAAGTCCCCTGGTTAGCTTTGACAGTCTAATTAGAAATATTTTATGATCTCTAGCAGTATACAGATTACAGGAGAAAACTTACTGTTCCATGCTAGCCTAGAGTTAGTTGCACAAAAAAGATAATTTAGCATAGTTTTGAGGAAAGTCTTGAAATTCCTGAAATTTAGTCTAATGATAAGGAATGTGTTAATCTTTCATATCAGAGGCTGTAACCTGTTTCCTCTCTCATGTCTGCTGTATGTCACATAAAGAGTTGGAGGCTATTTATCAGATTGCCAAATTCTTGTACTGTCATTTTCACCAGCTATTGAACACAAACCATGAGATAGCAACTAAATCATCCATACCTGATGAATTCTTCTCTGCTATATCAGACAAAGGTCCTGCACCAACAGAGGTGAAGGCTTGCACCTGTGGACAGGAGATTGATACTTATGTTAAGTAACAGAATAAATGACTGCATTTGAGAGGCTGTAGAGTCATAGTTGGTGACAAAACCAGAAGACCTTGTCTGCTCATCTAGGAATAAAAGTGTGTCCTCTGACCTAAGGCTGTGCTGGTCAGTTCAAAGGCTACATTCAGGTTGGGATGGTGGCTATGAAGAGAATTTTAAGTAGTGGCCCAGAGAGTGATAATCCATGCTGCATCTAACAATTAGAGCTCAAAGAACTCCAGACAGTCTTGTTTCCTTTCCCAGCCTGGAACAATTCCTACTGTTGGTTGACCTTGCAACCAACATGGGTGTTCTTCCCCATCAATACCTGGTCTATTACAAGCTCTCGTGCTTTTAACTTGTCTTTGAAGCACATGTTCTTTATGTTTCAAAACTTCCATCACAGTGAAAATAGGACTTCCTGACAAGTTTTGAAATGGAAATTTCTTTCCATGGAAGCCACGTGAGTTCTTGCATTTCTCAAACTGTGGCTCTGTTCAAATGGTCTGTCACTCTCTGCCAGATCAGTTGAATCTGTGTCTAACTTGCACTTTTTAGCAGTGGCTTGGGGAGGCCTCTAGAAAAGTTTCTTTTGGGCTTCACCATTTAATGAACAATATGATACACGGAAAGGTTAAGCCAGGTATCCATGAGTGAATCAGCAAATCAGCAGTTCTACAAGCAGAAACCACAAGCTCTTGCTCCAAGCCAAAAAAACACCTCCCAGGCAAACACATCAGACTGCACAGATAACATCTACCATCCAGCGCGAGACAAGCTCGGTAATTTTTCATACCTGAAACCTTACTGTGAGGCTGGGAAGCACATCCTTGAGAGAAAACTTCATCTGGCGGGGTTCAACATTGCTTTCAATCCACTCTGTGAAAGTGCCAGCAGTGCCACTCTGATTCAATAATTGATAATAAACCCTGAACTGCATTAACCTTCCATTGTCCCTTTCAGGTCTGTCCCACCTGAACTCCACAAGGACTTTCCCATCACTTTCGTGCAGGTTATTTTGTGACACATATATTCTAGGGTTCATAGGGGCTGAAGGAACTGTATAAAAAAATTAAATCCACAAAGCAAAATATTTCTATTAAAATACAAACTCTACCTCATTATTTACTCTTAGTTTTGAGCCTAAGCTTGACAACCCCACTGCTGACAGAGACAGATAGCAATTGATGAGGTGTAAACTACAGAAGATTTTCTAAAACTTCATAGTAATTCCTTTCTGGTTTTCATTGGTATGTGGCTATCTGATTTTAACTTGCCTAACCAAAAGAAAGAGCTGTATAAACAGGAAAAAAATGTACTCCTGCACTGAGATTGGCACATGTCTATTTAGCCAAGTCCTGTATGTAACTGTAGAGCTGTAAAAATTTTCACAACGCAGAATCTATTCTATCCCTTCTCCTATCCACTTCAAAATCTATTGCTTCTCATAAGCTTTCTCAGAGCTTCAGTCCCTCAACAGTATATTTTAGCTGACTTAATTTTGATGTGCATAAAAGCAAAAATAAATACTGAAGCAAGAGTAAATGTGCATAACATTTATTAAAAATCTAATAAGTGGTTAAGATATGGCATGCAGCCTTTAGTGTTCATTGTAATGAATTCAGTTTCTCTTTCTTGCTCATAGTCATAGGCACATGGTGGATATATTGTCATGCATTTTGTTTTCTGAATTCTATTACTTCAATTGTCTGCATTTATGTTTGCAATAGGTAATTGCCAAAGATACTCAGAAACATGTCCTTCCAACTCTGCCTGCAGCTGAGTAGCTCTGAAAGCTGCTCACCCTTCTCCAGATTTCCACTTGCTGACATTGAGCTGCTCCCAGTACCCATTAAATGTGAGGAACAGGATTTAAAATTTTAGTACCTCCTTCAGGGGCTCGAAGTGACACAGATGTCATTGGTGCTTTGCCCCAGTATGTGTATGGAGTAACAGTAAAATCAAAGAGTGTGAATGGCTCCAGCCAATCCACTCGGTAGGATGGCTCTGTCAGGTTAGGGGGATGGAGGCAACCTTCCCTCTCCAGAGACTGCAAATGAAAAAAAATAGAACAAAATAAAGCACGACTGTTTCCTACTCAGAAAGGCCTTCAGTTTTCCAAAATTCACTCACCAAACTGGTCAACTAAATCAAAACACAACTTCTCTTCCTGTGAGTTGTTGTTGCATCAGCTCCTGTGGCACTGTAGTGAGGTATAGCAATGTGCCAGCAATTGGCCCTTTGAATTTAGAGTAAAGCTTGCCAAATGCACTAAAGTTAAGGGTAGATGAAGGCTAGATTTCACATTCAGGCAAAGGCTGTCCCACTGTCATCTCAGAGGGCACTTCTGTCTCTGAGTTACTGTGAGAGGTTTTCTCATGAATCTTTGAACACTATAAACTCCTTGCCTGGCTCTTCACACCCCAGCTGCTAGCCCAGAGCCACTGCTGGCTGCAGTGCTGGAGAAACTGGACAACTTGCTCTCTGTTTGGTTTGGTTCTTGATCAGTTTGTAAATGCTGAAGAAACAAACTCAATTTCTTTTTAAAAATAGATGTATCAGCAAGTAGATACATTATCTATTAATATTAGTAGATACATGTATCTATTAATACATGTAGATAATAGGGAGGGATTGCAGCAATATCCTCACTTGTAGAGCTTTTGATCCCACGCAGTAAAAGACAGTTCCCCAGTCCACATTTGTGGAGGGACTCCAAGTGATGTGGAAACTTGAGGAATTTCCTTTAATTCTGAAAGAAGACTCTGGCACTGAATCTGGAATCACTCTTGGTGTAAAAGAAAAGTTTCCTGCCCATAAACAGAAGAAAAAAATAACAATCTGAAGAATGTGAGGAATAGGTAGACTATTCAAACCTGACTTAAAACATTAAAGTACTATGGAAAATCCTGTAAACCATCATTAATGGAAAAAATAAATATCACCACCATGTATTCTTTTTATCCATACCCATACTATCAGCTTTTATAATTGTACATTATCCAGGTGTATCCTGATATATTTACTAATAAGTTGCTCTTGTCGTTATATTTTGCCAAATAACAAAAGAATTTCAAGAATGAAGAATTGCAGGCTGATAGTGAATACCCTTCTTGAGGAGTTTAGATACAGAAAATAATGTACCTGGCAAAGGTTTAAGTGATGTGTGAACAAGGGTAAAGGCTGTAAACTCTGCTGGTTGTGAGAAGGAAATGCTAAGGCTCTTATTGACTTCCTGAGCTGTAATGAACTGAAGCCTATTAATCCAGAACAGACGACCACTGTAGTATTCCAGAGCACCCTGAGATATATCTGAAGTACTCCATGGTGCAAATTCTGTGACAATGGCATTACCACAACTGTGAAAACATATATGACATTAGCAAAATGATAGCATACATGTAGAGGGAACAGATTTATGCATTGTTTGACATATTGGTAGGCTTATTATAATTCAAATTCTTAATAATCCTGCAGGAGGCAAGAAAACAAATAAAAAAAATTATTTAGGCTCTTTAAAGCAGAACGCTTTTCAGAACATGAAACATTGCAGAAAAAACAAAAAGGTCTTCATTCCCTTTACTTCATTGGAAAACAATTATAAAATGGTTTAATATTCTGTTGCATAGATGTAGAAAAATTAGTATTTTGAAAAATCAGCCCACTTTCTCTCAGCAATTCCACTGAAACAGTGACATCCACTTCAGAGCATAAGATTCATTCTAGTTCATTACATCAGAAGCCCAGATTTATTTCACCCAACTAGTTTCTTTTCATTATTTATTAAGCTCTATTAACATTTTTCTCCACTGGGATCACTGGTGATTTGATCTGCCTTATATATTGTATGTCAAAATTTACAGGCCTTTTTAGGTCCCAATTTATCTTCTGGGTAAGAGATTAAATATGTTGTAAGAGGCATCATTTTGCCATCTCAGAAATGTCTTTGAGCTCAGACAGGTGCTATCCAAAACAAATTTGGAAAAGCTTTGACACACCATCAGGTCCATTAGAATGGATTACTTCTAATCTCTGAATTCTGGCATGCCAAGGACAATGATTTATGGCTGCCAATTGGTTCACAATGAGGCTTCATGTTCCAGCTAAAAGAAATCAACATATTTTGATTCCTTAAGTGCTTACTATTAATCATAGCAAGTCTAAAATCAGTCAGAAAATTCAGCTGATTCCACACAAAACCAGTGTGCAACATCATGAGCACATATAAATACAGATGCTGCTATGAAGTTTAATCTGATGCTGAAAAAAAAGTAATGACATTCTCCACAAGGAAGGGAGCAAAAACATAGTTTCACAAACTACTATGCATTATACACTTGGCACTTGGAGAACAAACCACCATTTTTCTCAAGGTTTTAATATAAAATCAAGCTAACCCATAAACATGGTTTGTTATGGTTTGTCTTTTAAACTTTGCCTTTCAGGAATAACGCAGCCATTCCATGTTCAGGATGATCAAGAGGAAAGCCTGCTGAGTACTATTTGCTCAGGTGAGAAGGAGGTGTCAGTTCAAGTCCTGAGCTTGATGAAAGATGAGCAAGTTACAGAGCTCCAGGCACTTGGAAACTGTCAAATGTTGTAAATGCCAAGTTAAAATAGACAATAAACAGCAATTATTTCCTAAAGCTAAGTCTAAAAATTGATGAGCATGACCTCAGTTCAGCTGAGGTTCCCTACTGTGTTTCTCTCACTGTAAAACTGTGCTACCCACCATCTCAACATATAGTTTGTCATCAGCTAGCCATGATCATTAGCTATTCTTTTTGTTTACTGTTAAATTAGTAAATAGTGTGCCCAGCCCTGGACAACTTTTTTTCTTAAAAGGTGTTACAAAAACTGGAAAATACAGACTTTCTTACCTCTTCTATGCATTTACTTACCCTTCTTTGCAGAGAGAAGTTCTGTATAGGTTTAGACATAAACTATCTTGCACAAGCCAGTAAAGAAAACCATAGGTGAGATCCAAAGTTACACCAACCACCTAAGGAAAAACAGTCCAAATAGCATTCTGAGCACACCTTCACTTCTGAGGTAAGAGCCCTCAGGCATAACAGTTGTGTAGACAATATCATGAGTAGCTCTTAATTGGCAAAAATAACATTACTACCAGGAATGTTTATTCCAATACAAAAAGAGATAGCACTAGAAAATAATCAGGTCCTGGGTGGACACTTATTTATAGGAGCTGATGATTTTCTAAATAACATTTTATTAACACCTGTCACAGTGTTCATTCCTGGACTATCTGAGTACCACAGATATGATGGCAATAGTGTATCAAGTGATTAGGGAAACTACCTATCAAAATCTCCAGAATACCTCTGGTATTTTAACATTCTTTCTGAAACAGGTGGGTGATACGCAGTCTGAAAGTCAGAATCACCTTTTGAAAGAAGTATTTCAGACCTTTTGTCTTTGTTTTTCAGCTTTGATTTATACATAAAGCATTTAATGTGTTGCATTACTTATGGAAAATAGATGCAAAATTTTAATTTATTTGATTAAGTAGGCAATTTGAATATTTAATTTTTTGTAAATAATTTATTATTAAATAAAGGGGGGCAGGAAATCAAACAATCTTCCTGTTCATTACTTCAATGTTTCATCTTCCTTTAAGTGAGGTGAAAGATTTGTTGTTTCTTTTTAATAGGATATAATATTCAAAATAGAGTTTTCTTGCTTCTGCAGTAAACAACAGATTCAATACCATATGCAACAGTAATAAAAATCAGACATTTAATAATCTGTTCTGTGAATAAAATAGAATTTGCTTCCACAAGTTAGTCTGCTAAATGTTATCAAGTTTAGTCTATTTTATATCATTAGCACAGTTCACAAGTTGTTAAAGGCCTCTCTGAACATGTTTTCCAGCAGCTCTCATAGTTCTCATGCAAACACTAGTCGTAACTATTCTTTTATAAGCTTAAATTTCCATTATGTATGCAAGTGGAACAGCCTTTTTTTCCCTAACTCTTCATTAATAAACTGCAGAAGACGATGACAGGAAAGCAAATGCTATATCACTTAGTTGTCTGCTGCTCCTTATGTAATCACATCTTGACATATTTCTGTTGACATTGTATGTCAGAAAATCAAGGTTTGAATGATTGCTCCTGTAGGTTGTCCTGTTAAAAATATCTCACAGCATGTATGTGCCTGAGTGTATATTTAGTCAACCATGCTATATTTTATCCCATTCACCTATTCTCACTCCCATGCTCAACACCAAAAGACATCTTCCTGAATTTCTGTTGCTTTTTAAAACATTTGGGTCTTTCTTCCTTGCCCCATTTATTTTTTCTGCAACTATTACACTTTTCCATAGATGTGTCCCTCTTCTTTCTCCTGATCCCTGTACCACCACTATTAAAACACAAATAAATATTTGTACTATTCATTTCCAGGAGTTAGGCAGTAATTTAACACCTCCCTTCTGTTATGCCTCAGAAGGAGGCAAACATTTCCCAGGTCACAAGAGGTATTAGTCTCTGGGCATGATACATAATTGTGATGGTGCAATGTCACTGAACAGGGTAACATACAGGATAAACTTAGCCATTTGAAATACCTTTTGATGAGAAACATTAAGAGACCACACTTAGAGGGTCCTGGCCCCAATTCCATAGAATGCATTTTGCTGCTCCCCTATAAATTACTTTTGTCCCAGCCACATTGTACAGTGTAAACAACTTACAAAGTGCTTTGGGAATTCTGTGCCAGATCCTAAGTTGGAATAAACCAGAGTAGCTCTGCTGAAATCAATCAAGCTATGCCAATATACACCAGCTGAACTAAACAACTGATCAGAAAATTAAATAATTGCCATAAAAGGATCTAGTTCCTGCCAAATAAATTATACTTTCAAAGTTCTGCCTTTGTATTTGTTTAGGAAACCTGCCATTTTCACAGTAGGCTCTTCTATTCCTATTCCTAGCATTCAGATTTCAAGCTAAAAGGAGGTACTGCTCCAAACTGCCAAAGATCCAGCTGAACAGCAATTCTTTATTAGAAAAACAGATGGTAAATACCAGCAATAACCACTTATGTGGAGAACATGCTTTAAATGTTGGATAACAGCAATTAATTATTACGTCTGTGTTTTATTACTGAGGTAAGGCGTGTTCTTTTCAGGGAAAGGACTCCATTGTGCAAGGAAGATTCATACTAGTACCTGTGCAAATATATACTTGCCTCTTGATATTGAGACAATAACGGCCAGCTCAACAATTCCACCATTAAAGAATGTTGTGCTGCCTTTTTTATTCCGATAGTTTTATTCTGGGTTTTATTTTAATAAAGAAACACCTGTCAGCTATAACTGGTCATTTCTCAATCTAGACATTTTTACTTGGCTTTTTGCCTGTGTGCATCACAGCAGGAGGCTGAGTTCAGAAAGTCAGTGCATAGATTAGGGCAGCAGAGAAGCAGGAGAGGAGACGTTTTTTTGTAGGAGGTGTGAATGGTTGAAGGCTGGTATCACTGACATAGAGAAAGGTGCAGAAAAAAATGACAGGACCAGACAAGCAGTCTTACTGCTGCCAAGGTTCTTGAATGCAAGAACAAGAAATTTGAGGTTAGCATGAAGCGATCCAGAGAAGCAAGCAGTGCATCAAAAGAGAAGGGCAAGGAGGCTGAGGTTGGCCACTTAGAATAAACTGGAACTTTTTGGTCCTTTGCAAGAGATCATGCAGAAGATATGTGCTAAGTCCAAGTGTGCCACTGAGCTTGGACAGCATATATCTTTCCATGAGACAGCTCACACCACCCAGCTTCCACAGAGAGGCTGGGAGGCTAATACTGGAAGACACATTGATCCTTTGCAGCACAGACATTTATCTCATGTACAGAAGTTTTACAGTTCTTCTGTATGCAGGTTTCAGGTCTAGTAGGTGCCACACCAGGACCAGCTTTCCTTCTTCCCAAGCCCCTGTGAATGTAACAGACCTGTGAGATTAGCTGGCCTTTCTGAATGTTAATTCCCTTTTGTGGACTCAACTAGGTCTGGCCTATTTTTTTTACAATCAGAGAAACACCAAATTTTTTCTTTCAGGAAAGGAAAGTGAAATGTTCTGGGGAATGATACAAAGCTAATGCAGAGAGATAGATCTCTAAAATGGGAAAGGATTTTTAATAGAGAACCTGGCTTCAGGTAAAATGGGACCACAATTTGTATGGCAGAAGGAATAAAAACAAAGGCCTCTTTAGCCAGAGCGGTGTTTTAAAGTAAGCTGTTGCAGCAAATAATTTACCTGTGCTGACCTGTTCTGCAGCAGTCAAGCTATGCCTCACTCCAGCACTCAGGACAGAGGGTAGAACATCACATAGGCTGTGCTTTGAGCTGTGGCGGAAGGGCAGGCAGGCAGGCAGGCAGGCAGGCAGGCAGGCAGGCAGGCAGGCAGGCAGGCAGGCAGGCAGGAAGGCAGGCAGGAAGGCAGGCAGGAAGGAAG
>VZRM01007011.1:1088486-1209062 GCA_013397955.1 Grantiella picta
GAAGGGAAGGGAAGGGAAGGGAAGGGAAGGGAAGGGAAGGGAAGGGAAGCCTTGACAATCCTCAAGGTGCGGGACTTCCAGTTCCTGCCAGCACACAAGGGACAGGATCAGGCAAGATGGAGAGTGCCAGTGACAGATCTGGCACCCTCGCCAGCACTGTGGCAACAGCAGCAGCAACAACCTGTGCCAGGCTGCAGCAGGGGCAGCTACCATAGCCCCTCTCTCATCACCGCAGGCAAAGCCTGTTTCTGTAGCAGCGCCTTTGCAACCTGTCTGGTGCCCTGGCAAGTGCTAAGCCTCAAAACTGGCTCTGTCAGGTCCTGCAAGCTAGGGAACATCACAGAAGAAGCAGGATGCTATAAAGCTCTGGTTCCATATTTTCATGTGAAAGCCAGAAGTGGCCATTAGACTTAAATGATTTGGCACAATGGAAGTACCTTTCACATATGGGAAGGAGCAGCATTACAACCACAATTTTGTCAACTATGAGAACTGACTATATTCAAGAGATCTAAATACTAAAACACACACCACTCCTCCACTCCATCACTCCAAAAAGAAAGAAAAATAAAAAATCAGTCACCTGTTTACCAGAAAACTGTGGCTGTTCTTGAAACATGAGGTACTCCTCTCCATTCAGTCTTGTGCTCTCCACTGTATACATTGTGGCCCAGTACAAATAGCCATTTATTGAATCCACTACTAGATCCTTCACTGGGAACACAACATGAGCCACAACATCTATATGGCCTCCCCACAGTGATTTTCTGTAGATCTACGGACAAAAGAAGTGACTTTAGCATCACATTGAAATCATCAGCTATGATCAGCTGAGTGTACATTAGTGACTTTTCCACAGCTGTTTATCAAAAGACTCTGCAAGCCTTAGGCTTTCAAAGCCTAAACTTTTTGCATTCAAAGTAAAAAGATGAAGAATAATGCAAAATTATTAGTTCATTTTTGCCAGAAAGTAACAAAAGAAAAAAGCTGAAATAGCTTTTTCCCTTCCCTTTCCCCATTTTGGCAGCCTTCTGTCTGACAGAATTTCTCACCCACTTCATATTCACTATTCACAAGTGTAAATGAGGGTGCAAGGCAGTGTGAAATCTGGCCTCCTAGCTCCAGTTTTTAAAACAGCTTCTGACTTTGCACTTACAAGAAATGAAAGGCATAATTTGACAGCACTGCATAAATTAGCACCACAATTTTGAAGTCAGATACCTTTTAAATAATTCACATGTCAGTGTTCCTGATATGAGAGTGTACAAAGTGCAATGGTAATTATTTTTTAACTGCAGTGATCTGCAAAATATCACAGAACAGAGGTCAAGCTTGAAAATCTCTGTGTAAACAAATAGTGCCGATTTTGATTAAAATTAAGTCCATCTACTTCTTAGCTGAGATCAACAGGGCAGCCTCCATTTTCACTATCTTAGTTTATTTTTATAATGTTGAATCCAACAAAACTGTTGATAGCAGGTTTGATTTAGCACCTGGTGAATTCAGTATCCTTCATTAGTGAATGTTAGTGAACATTTTACCCCAAACTTTTGTGCAAGTGTGGAAAATCATTTAAGGAACGAAAGGCCTCCTTGTTCTACACAAATGTATCTCAGGTTGCAAGAAGTAGGGATTATATTCCGAAATACTGCCTCACAGTCTTTATTGTTGATTTAAGGGATCTCTTTCTTTTAAGAAGTACAACTATACCTACCGTATTTGCTTTGCCAGCCCAAATCAAGCATTGACCCAACCAATCAAAGGCCAGCATCCTTGCATTTCTGACGTCAGATACATAAGTGTTCTCACTGGTACCCTTTCTTTTGTTCAATGAGCAGGTCTGAACTTCCCCCATGGAATTAATCCAATAAAGAGTGTTATTATACCACTCGAGGTCTTGAAGAAAAAAAGGAGGATGTTAAGCATTACACAGACATGTAAATAAAACCCCAGTTTTTTAAGAATAAAAAGCAGCCAGGCAGTTCAGCTTTTTAAGAATCAATACAAATGCACAGTTAGGCTCAGCTAAAGTGAAGGTAGATGCTTCTCTTTAGGAAATAATATACATACCTGGTACACATATAGCCCTGATTACTATAAATGTATGACATATTGGGATGCTGGAGACAGAACTATTTAGTTCACAGAGTTGATTTTTGCTCTGCTGTAACTGTGGTGATGTCAGAAAGGTTTCACTGAGGTTTAATTTGGCTCATAAAATAGAAGAAAGGGGATGGAACCCAAAGGGTTGGTTCAGTGAAGCTGCTGCACTGCACTGCACAACATTTGAGTCAAGACTGCTGCAATGAGAACTCTTGTCTTTCAGTTTTGTGGGTGAAATTTATGGAGAGCTAATAAATGCCAGCAAGTCTGCAGCAGCAGCATGCAATTTATTTAGTACTTACCTGAAATGTTTCTTATGTGCGGGTAGAGGAGCTCTCCTGGCCCGTAGCTATCCAATCTCTGCTTCCAGAGACCTTCAGGCCCCACTGCCAACATATATGGCTCTTCTTCAGCTACAAAGGAAGAAACTACAGTTGTGCACACCAACCAGCAGTTTATGTATAATATTTGTATTTCAATAGCAAGGGTTCCTGTTTCTGGAAATTTACAAAAGCACCTTTAAAACTGTCCCCTGTCCTAAGGAAAAGGACAAAGAAGAAATGCATGAAAATCCCATAGTTTAAGAAACTCAGAGATTCAGGGCATGTTTAGATCCAGACCAATAAGGCAATTTGGAATCTTATTAGATGCTTGAAAAACACTGTGGATTTGGACCTGTCCTTACCAAAGTCAGGTAAAAGTCACTCCTAAGCCAGTCCAGTGCCTTAAGCTGAAAGGCATTTTCCTCTCAGACACCCCTCATTTTCTATGCTCAAACCAATAATTTTCAGTATTTGGTGATCTGAATTTTTCCATGAACTGTCATTAACCCCCAGGGCACTGCACAAACCTCTTTATCATAGAAAGTTCTTTACAGAGCAATGGAAAGGGATAACACCTCTTGTAAATAATGTTTTTGATGGAGTATTTGCATTAGAAAAAAATAGGTAAGTACAGATATTAATGCATAATTGATATTTAATAGCATTATTCTAGTTTGAGAATCTTACTACTTTAACTAAAAGCAAATTTAATTATCCTGTATTTTTTAATACTTCTAAGAAAAACCTTTTCGTGTCCCTTATTTTGCAGTCTTTGCCCAAAGTGTGTGCCTCACCAGGTGGAAAGATTTATACACAATTCGTTCTTCATTTTTCCTGTGACAAAGCAATACTCACCTTCTTCAAAAGTTGTACCTCTAAATGATTCTGACCATGGCCCTGCACCAGCAGGAGACACAGCTCTGACTGAAACCTCATATACTGTGAAGCTGGCCAGCCCCTTCACTGTAAGCCTCATGTTGCTAATATTTGAGACAACCCATTCCTCCTCAAATGGGTGCTGAGGTGACACTTTCACATCATACGTCCAGTTCTGCCAAGCAGATAAACCTGCGAGAAACAAATAATCGTGTTATTAGAGAGTAGATGGTTGTAGAAGGTGATGCACATTTTTTGAGAAAGATGTATATTGGAGACTCCTTTCAAAAATGCCAGTATCAGTGGAATTAGGAAAGGGATACATTAAATATTTACACTCTTCACCTCTGGGACCACCCAAGAGTAATGCTTCCCCATGATGAATGAAATTACAAGAACAAAAATTTTCCCTGGCCAGGTAATTTTCTGCTGTTCAAAGACACATGCACAGAGGATAGAAACCATAACACAGTCACTGATCAAGTCATTACATCTCTGCAATTAATTTTCTATGATATCAGCAACCAACATTACTGCTACTCCATACCATACTAAAGATCAAGCTTTGCTTAAAATCCTTTCAGGGGACAAATGAGTTACCAATATAAACCTGTGTTAATTTAGACAGAAAATTTAGCTGTTTTACTGCCAAATTATGGGTTAAATTTTTCAAACAGAGGTAATTCCATAACTTCCATCAGGATCTTCTATTGAAGTCAATAAAGCCCAAATCAAGAAAAGGGAAGCCAGGAAGTTACTTCTCTAGAAAGAAAATAAGTGGACTTTCACAGAGAAACAACTGAACTTACTGGTTCCAATTGTGTGTTCAGGTGGTCTCCAGCTGATCACAGCTTGGTCCAATCCAAATAGTGCCGTGACAAGATGAGGAGCAGTTGGTAATGGAAAAGGCTGAGCTGATGCCCCATAGAAAACCAAGTTGCCAAAGCCAAAGGATTCTGGGTATACCAAATTGCAGTCCACAATGTACTCATTGAAGCTAGAACTTCCCACTGGAGAGACCTCCTCTTGGAAAACTGCCGAGCCATCTGTGACTGTAAATGTGTTATCCTCATAAACAAAGCTCTCCATGTCATCAAACGGCACGTGTGATCTCAGCATGTGAAACTCTGAACTATCAAGAAAACCTGACACGAAGGCCTGTTCTGTTTTGTTGAAGAAAATGAGTCTCTTAGATTGAAAGTTGATTGTGAAGTCTCTCAGAGCACTGGATCTCACCACTGGTGAAGCTGTGAAGGCAGTGCCAGGAAAGAGTGGAAGGTTTGCTCTGTATATGCCATCCTCCAGGAGACAGAAAATATAACTGGCCATGGAGCAAAATAAACCCAAATAACTACAGTGCAACAACTCTGTAGATGAGCCACAAATATTTTAGCAGCTAAAAGATGTGCTTGTCTTTATGCACAATAGGAAAATGCTTTTGGCACTATCAAAATATGTATTCTGGGAGAAGTAGGCACATCAGTTTTTACCTTTTGGGACTTCAGATAGCGGATTATTGGGAAATATTCTTCCATGATACCTTAAATGTTAAGCATGAATATTGTAAATTCATAGAGCTTCATATTCATAAAAGCATGAAATTTCTGAAAACCAAATTTCTGTATTGGAAAAGTTGTATCTCTTCTGCTAACATCCTAAAGAATAAAATGCAGAGAACAACACTGCATGACACCACTCTTGTTCCAATTGTTTTGTAGTTTGTTATTTGTTGCCAATTGCACTTTTGTTTTGTTACCTCAAGTGCTTGAAACAGGAACCTAGATGACTAATGAAGTGGAGAAAATTAGAGAGCAGCTTTATAGCACCTTTGACACCAAGTGCTCAAAGGAGTTCACTTACCCATTATAAGGATCAGCTATAACCTTCCTAGGGGATGTCACATAAAGAGGAGTGATGTCTTCAGCCACCGTGCAGTTCTCTAAATGGCAGACATGTATCTGGGGAATGAGAAGAAACACAGGTGTTGCATTCATAGGGTCCTTGCTAATGAGCAGACCAGCTGACCCGAGATTCCTTCAGGGGATTGAGACAGTGAAACACCTCTCTCACAATCCAGAGGTCCTTCTGGGCTCCTGAGTTGTCAGTCAGGCAAGTATAACACTTGTACACAAGTACAAAAGCAGCCATGATAGCTTACCCTGAAAGAGCCGTCAGTCATACCCCTACGCTGGAGGGAAAAGTGTCTATATCCAACTGCCTATACCCAGTTTGGAGGGTATAGGCAAACTGTACTTTGAAAATGGTCTGGCAGGGAAGTGAAGTGCTTTTCTGATCCTGGAAGCAATACCTTGGGATTCAGAAATCTCTGCCATCAGTCTGTTCATCTACAGCTCATTTGTATCTTTTCGCCACTGCTGCTTTTCCTGCTCCCTGTTCCCTCAGCAGTAAGTGAAAAATCAGACATGTCAAGAGGACTAAAAAAAGAAAAACATCCTCCACTAAACATTCAGGGCAAGTTTCTAGTCCTTTGTACATTAGAGAACTACTCAGGTACATGCAAAGACTAACCGTTAATGTAACTGATATTTTATGAGTAGGAAACCCAGTGCAGGGTTGCCATCTTCATTTTTACTTCAAACTGAAGCAGCTGTAATCTGAACTATCACAGTTGTATGAAACACTTTCCCCCTTAAACATATTTTGTCAATTATGAAAGACATTATAATCACTAGCTAGTTATCTGACCACCTTCCTGAGGCAGAGTAGGAAATGAGCAGACTGAATGGGTAAACAAGTAAGAGAAAGTGTGCCTATACTCGGTATGAGGAGGGTGTGAAGTCAGTCTCAGAAACAAAGCCATTAAAACCAAAACAGTTACTTCCTAAGAAGAAAAATAAGGCAAGGAGCCAGAGTTCCATATAGGGTGTTTACTTCAAATATGACCTGGTAGGGAAGCCTTTCTTCTCTTTTAAATTATGAAATATGTGAATATTAATGTTATATTAAAATATATTTTTGTAGTTGTATTTTGTGCATACATATCTATATATAAATCATGTTTTCTCATGTAAAATTAATCACAGTAATGGTTCAAATTAAGTAAGAAATTAATTAAGCACTAGAGCATTACCTTTTCATTCATGACAAAGTATATCCTCTGGTAAAGCCAGTCTACTGAGATGGAAGTAATATTCCCCCAGCCAGCATAAAAGAGCATTAGGTCAGATACATCAGACATATTTGCAACTCCTTTCACCCAGATAGAATTCCCTTCAGAAAAATAGACAACTTGCTGATAAATATTCACAGAAATTCCTAAAAATAGAAAGATATGTTCACACAGATAATATAAGAAATGTTTCCGTTTTCCAATTCATTTTTCTACTTGCCTTAAAAATATGTATTTTTCAGTCTGCAACCCATCATCATCAGAGAAAAGTCAACTTTTTTTCTCCTCACTTCTAGTTTTCTTTCAGATAATAAGGAAGTATTTCCATTTGCTACGTAAGTGACATTATTATAGAGAATTGCCCTTCAGAAAGGTAATCAGACAAGAAAGGACATGTAATATGCAAACCGACACTGATTGCCCCTCTACAGGTCAAACAGATGCAACTGGCATCTCCTCACAAAACACTATTCACTCTAGAATTCAAGCTAGAGATAATCTGTGCCACCTCTGCACTGTCAAATGCTCTTTCGTCAAGGGCAACATTCTTTCTCTGGAGTCTTTGTGGCTCTGTGAAATTTGGTAGATAAACCCGGATTTCCACACTGTCACCAAGGACAAGTGTAGATAAGAAACTTTAGAATGGTGAGTAATTTGAGATAACGTGGTTGTCTGGTGACTTTGGCTACTAAATGCCTCATTAGTATGCTAACACACTAGCACCACCTCTTAACAGTTGGCGTTATTTTATTCAGAAGTTTAAACCACTTCATTTTCCCATATTCATGTTGAGAAAAAAATAGATACTAATCACAGGGAAACATGGATTCATCTTACCTCAATTTAGATGCTTAAAATGTAAAAAGTTAACTAGCTGCCTAGATCCGGTGAAGAAAAACTTGCACTGGGGAGAACAATTCATCTCTTCCTAGTGCCTGTCACTTCAAATAGGTGAAACCGTGTCCTGAAAGCTCCTATTTCTCTTGATTGACTCTAAAAGGAGACTAGGTACTCTCTCAAGCTATGTGAGGTTTATTCAGTCCTTGGTGAAGAGAGGTCTTAGTTGCACTTCACGGAAAAGGAGAGACCCCAATCTGATTTTACCTGTAATGTTGTGGTGTATAACACCATTTGGCAGGCACTGAGCAGCTTCGAGGAAATGTTCTGTGTATCTCCTCCTTAAAGATTCTTTTCTGGATAGGAAGAGCCATGCTGCTTTTTCCTGAACTAGCAAACAGAGAAATTCAGAATTTAGATGACCACAGCACGTTGCTAACTCAGATGCATCATTAATAGACCTGCATATACTGTGTACACATATGCCTGTATGTATGAATATATTCTTTCATCAGCACTGACAGACCAAAACTTAAACTCTTTGAGTGTTGAAAATGTATGGAGTTATTCAGCATTACTGTTGATTCTGGCTCCTTACACAGGGTGAGAATGCACCACCTGAGTTTCATGCCATCATTTCCTGCAACAATAGTCAGTTCCCTAGAGAGGGAAAGTGATTTGTTCAAGAAAGAAGTATCTTTCACAGGTAAAGATGATAATGGGATAATATTATCTGCTTCAAAGTTGATAAACTTAATATTTTTTCTGCCAATAAAGTAACAGAATTTAAAGTCAAAAAGGAGAGTTTTGGTCGTATAAACTGGCTTAATGCTTATAAAGACCCAACTAATTCACATCAAAACCTCTGCAGTAAATCTGCACCTTCTGTCTGGGCTATGCACAGCTTAGGAAAAGATAGCTTGCCTTGCTACTGAATCTAAGATCTGTGGAAATCTAGCACACACTCTGCTAAATTGATTGTTACCTTCATTTTTAAAGGTGGTGTATTATTTAGAGTATGATTTTGAATAATTTCCATCGGCAAACAATCCTTTTTTTTTTTTCCTCCAGTTTAAGCAGCTGTCTGCAATCAGATACCATTTCCTCATATGGGTATCACAAAACTGTGATCAAATGCTGTCTTAATTTATTCCCAGATAATCTTCATAGATTGAGCTGCATGTATTTCTCCCATGATGTACACACTGTGAGTAATTTCAATAATGATGCCTTCAGAGCAGAGTACAAGAGGCCAATCTGACATATTTATCTCTCTTCAAGTGTTATTTCTTGCAATCTACAGCAGCAATCAGATTCTTTCCCCAACTCTTCTCAGGGCTCAGATCTACACAGCCCAGTACCTGAGGCAGTAACACTATTTCTGAGCATGGTACATGAAGAAGGGCTGTTACCCTTCCTATCAGCACAGAGAGAAAGCACACCCCGTGCAATTCACAGGAAAACAACTGAAATTCTATTTGGGGACCAGTAAGAGGTGGTTCCCCACCCCCATATAAGGTGGGGGTTTTGGGGCAACAGGGTTGGTTTGTTTGTTTTCTACCTTAAATCAGATTTGGCAATTGGATTGACATAATGAACACAGTCTGGACTTTTCATAAATTACACAAATGTTTATGGCTCAGGGTCAGCCAACCCTAGAGCAAACCTCTGTGGAGTCACCGAGTAAGGACATGTCAGTGTGTCTGAGCTATTACATGCGGCAGTGCAGTATCACAGTTCACGAATGGCCACCCCACGCCGCAATGATGAGGTGGCCGCCCGGGGCCAGAACGCGCCAGGCAGACACGTGGCCGTGGCAGGTGGTGGAGCTGCGGGGGACAGGAGCCGCTGTGGAGGTGTGGCGATGGAAGAAATGCAGGATCACCATCTGAGGTTTCCAGGGATTTATTAAGGTCCACAGTCGAAGGTCAGAGGAAGGTGGAGAGGGATGGAGAGGCAGGGGAGGATGCGGAGTGCTGGAAAGCCGAGATAGCGAACCCCAAGGGAGGCTTTCACAGAGGGTTATCAGGAGAGGGAAGAAGGGCGTGGTTACTCAGAAGAGCTAACCAGGGGAAGCCAGAGGGGAGGAGCCAGGGAGGGGAAAAGGGTAAACCAGTAAGATTGTAGCATGGGATGGTACAGGCCTCTGCTAGGTAGAAGTCTCTAGAACAGCATCAATATGCAAAAAAATCTTACAAGCACACTACAGCAATTACACACACACACACAAAAATTAAAATAAAATCATATTTGAAAAAGCACTAGAGAAGCAAGTTCAGTTTCTGTAACCAATAGCAGAAAACTGGCAATTCAGAGTCAGTCTTGAAGTGTTTTCATAGAGTTGAAGCATTTCCAGGTGTTTGACAACTGAATCTCTTCATGAGAAGGGGAGAGTTTTCTGCTTTCTTTTCTAAAGCAACATTTTGGTAACATCAATTTTATTCTTATATGTGTTCTATCTCACCATGTACATTTCTCTGGCAATTAATTAATAATTTTGCAATTCTTTGAGTTATAGTGTATCATTACTTTTAATATAAATTAGTTAATATAGTAAAAGAAACACCTCCATGGACAAGCAACAAAAATTAGTATGATTTCCCATATTTGGCTTGAGATAACTAAGAATTTTTGTCAAAATATTTTCATGTTAAGTATTTCATATTATTCGAAGAAATACAATACTCTGCTACTCTTGTACCTTTGGATGCTGGGGTTGTGATATTGGCTTCCGCAGGAGGTCCAGCACCAACTTCATTAACTGCTACAATACTGAGCCTATGGTAAACCAAAGAGACCGGTTTTGGTTTGCAGGTTTCTTTTGAAGGACTGCCTGAGAAACATTTTATCGAGTAGGGAAGATGCTACTGAAGTGCTTGACTTTCAGAAAATGCCCATTTAAATATAATGCTCTACGAAAATTTATAATAAAAGCAAAACCAACCAAAATCTGAATTGCCCAAAGTCAGCTCAGCAACAGAATCTTCTAAATTTAAATTCAAAATAAGTTTTCAGACTCAGAAGAGCAACTCAACTTCATTTCAAAGGAAGATCTGTATTTACCAGTGCTAGCAGAATGCAGACCTTTGCATTTAATAAAAATGGAGGAATTTTGCCACATGCTTAAGGACTAGAGAGGACTGCTCTGTCTTTCCCAGTTATACTAAAAACATGCCACACACACAAAAAAAAAAAAATTAAACCAGCAGCTAAGAAAATGCAGCCTCCCAACTCTATATCAAATTGCTTTTCCTTCCTCACCATCTGACTTCTGCAAAAGCAGCCAAGTTACCTCAGATAACTCTGCTACCTCAAGGAAGGTGCCCTTGCTTTTGGCAAGAATATAAGTAAATAGCATAATTGTGCAGAAGTGGTATTAAGGTATACTCTGCTATCTGGGCAAGAAGGGGACAGCATACTTGGCCACATTGGTTATCTTTTCTCTTTATACCTGTAAGTGGTGTTTGGAAAGGTGGAGTAGAACTGATAGCTATGCCCTCTTGAGGCTCTCAACAGTTCATGCTTCTCACTGGTCAGGAGCAAGTTATATCCAATAATCAATCCATTTGGAAAAACTGGTGGAGACCAACTGACTTCAATAGTGTTTGGACTTGAACTCTGAATATCTTTAATGACAGGAGCTGTTGCAGGAGCTGCAAGAGAGAAATATCTGACTCCAGTATTTGGTTAAGACATAATTAGTTTTTCATTTTTAAATACTTGTTTAGGTTTCACACCTGTTAACTCATTTATACACCAATAAATATTGTTAGGGACAGCTTAACATTTCGGCAACAGTTCACTTTTTTTTTTTAATGTCCAGGAAAAGAGGAATGTGTTTCAGTCAAATGCATGCATAATTATGTACAAAAGTATCCCATGTTGCCCTCACAATTTTAACCATGTACTTTTCTGTGCTTGCTTTTAAAACTAAAAGCAGGGAGAAGCCCTAAATCTTCTAGTTCAAACAAAAAGAACCTGCAGGTATTTAGTATTTAGGTCTTCTGCATCTACCCAAGAGACAACATACACATGGTTCTAAAGATTCGGCACCAATGTTTTCTGCCAAAGAAAAACAATGAAACTTTAAAATTTCTGTTAAGATCCTGAAAGATGCAATTAACAGTGCAGTTCATTACCTCCAAAAGCATGTGTCCGGTAGCTGGGACTAGGTGGAGACTGGAGCTGCAGCTGAGATGTAATGATCCAAACGACTTGAAACACATATTCTGTGAAGGCTTGAAGGTCTTTGACAGTATATGCAGTTTCAGATACTACCTAGATTAATGCACAGACACAATTGGGTTTTTTCCTTCTTCCAGCAGCAGCTACTATGTAGGATATTATGAGAGCAAAACATTCTCATACAGTAACACACATGTTTCAAGATAAAATAGTGCAGAATCCTAAGTTTAAGTAAGAGGAAATTAATCTGAAAGTTATTTTCAGCATAGACTTTGATTTTCGATCTTTTCTGAACTTTTTCTCTTCTCTTTTCCTTGGAACATGGCCCCAAATCTCAACAATGAGCAGAAGTATCAAAGGATGGATACAATATAATAGTGAATTTTAAGAATAAAGTTAAAAAAAAAGCTACAATAGTAACATATTACAAGTAATTAATTTTGAACATATACTACAGGTCTGAGATACAAAGGCTTCCAGTTACACTGAAATATTTGTTGTCTGAAGTAATTGCTCTCTATTATTTCATCAATGATTCATTCCAAGCTTCCTGCTTAGCAAATTATCTTTACCTTTGATTTGTGGCACCAACTTGTCATGCCCTGTAAATTGGTCCAATAGAGATGATGGCAAGATAACAAGTGTACAGCTGACGCAAAAGAACAAATAATGAGAATAACCCTACTGAGTCAGAACAAAGGTCTTTCTAGCCAAGTATTGTGCTTTGACAAGAACCAAAAAAAAATTCTCTAGGGAAAGGTACTAAAAAAAAAGGTAAAACCTATAACCATACTTCTGAATATTCTCTCTGGCATTTCACAAGCATGGCTCAACATGAAACAATGGGAATATTTGCATTTAGTAGAACTCAATTTTTTCTTCCACTAATTTTTCCGGTCACTTTTCAAACCCTATTTATTAATTTCAGCAATTTTAATATTCAGGAGTTTAAATTTAGCAATTTAACATCCACATGTGCCAGGAAGCAGCTGAATGTTTCAACTACGCATTTAGTGAGGAAATAGATTTTGCTAGTTTTGAACCTGCTACCTGCTAGTTTCCATCAAGATCCCTAGTTCCTATGTTGGAGGAAATGGGGAATAATCAACCACTTCTCAGCTTCTCCACACTACTCCTGATTTTGAAAATCTATTTCATGTACATAACATATTATCCAATATTTTTCTAAAATAATTTAAAAAAAAATAAGAGCAGAGAAGAGCCAATTTCCTTGCAAAGTAAAAGGAAGTGTCCTCTTTTACCTCTGTGTACCTCCAGTCACCAGGGAGTTTATTGAACTTCCACTGGATAATATATTTCACCCCAGAGATGTTAGCTGCCTTCCACCCTACTGTGACACTGTTGTTTCCAATGGCAGATGCAAATGGTGCACTAGGTTTGTTCAAGTAGTCTGAAGGGAAAATAAAATACAATAGTAAGAAAACATCTTTCGTGACGATCACTGCATCTCGAAGGTAAAAACCTTTTACCTCATACACCTAAAACTGTGAAGCCAATAAAAACACATAAAAGAATACCTTGAAGATGTTGCTGAGTAACTTGCATGGCATTTTAAAGACAGTTTGATAAGTCAGATGGAAATGGGCCAAGTTCAATGAGAGCAAATATGACTACACCTCCATACTTGTGTAAATGCAATTTTAGTTACAAGGACTTAGTAAAATTTTTCTGAAATGAAACATAGAGAAGGTGTGGGAGACTTCTGAACAGATTTTCAAGGGGAGTATTTCAATAGCACAGTATTGGCCCAAGGTATCATCTTAAACAGTTGAGACTGGATTCAGAAAGTCTCATGTCCATGAAAAGGAGGGAAAAACGTTTTACTCCAAGATTAACTTCAGTGTATTTGTTAAAAGAAAAAGGAAGAGTGGTAGCTTTCTGATGAATGAAAATACTCAAGACATTCCTATTTTTTAAATAAATCCAAATCATAGAACAAGGCTATAATCTTAAAACTGAATTCATCAGACTGTCAACTGGACACAAGACTCTATTCAGACTTACCTAGTGCTTCAATTCCATATGCATCTTCTGCACGGTTACAGCCAAACTTACAGGAAACTGTCTGTGTAGGGCACAGAACTCACTGGTTAGCTTTGTGCAAAGGCAAACTTCCTTCCAGAATCGTGCAGACACATTTAAAATACATACAAATTCTGTGGACGTTTTGCATATACACAAACCCTGTGGAAATAATTATACTAGATCTAAAAAATAGCAGACCATGAACCATGAATCCAAAGATTTGCTTGAGAGCCTTTTCATCAATTCACTGGTTCCTGAATTACAGGTTTCCTCCTTACACACTGTCCCTTTGTGGAAAGCACAAATACGGAGCTACAGTAAAGCTGGAAACAGACTTCAGTGATGACCATGGAGTTAGGAAGACAAGGTTTTTGACTAGTTAGTAACATATTCCACGTTTCATTTCACTCTTTCCTGCTTCAAGTATACCCTCTGAATGAGGCACATTCTCACAATGTATTTCCAGTGAATTTGCAAAACAGCTGAAATGAGCAAATTTAAGAGCAGTCATGCCAAATTCACACTTCCTTTTCAGCAGCTACTCCTTCTGTTACAGTTGTGCCTACAAGCGGCAAACAGAACAAATATCCCACGGCAGCGAGCTCCACACTCATGTCCTAAGAAAAAGTTTCCTGAGTTTTCAGTTCAGGTGGAGAACATAGATATAGTGTCATCCTGTTTTTTATGAAGAGCACTTAAGAAGAGGTAGAAACATATTCCAGGTGGGTCTCAGTAGCTTTAAAATTACATTCAAGACCAAGGCTCACAGAAATCCAAAACTTTTGAGAAGTGGTGATTTGAGCTTTTCTAGGCAGGCCATTTATTTGGGCTCATTTTCTTCGGCAGGTTCATTCAGCCTTTAAAATCTTCAAGTTTGCTCCATACAGCAGCAACCTTTCAAGTGATAATCAACTTTTAGATCATTCAGAAACAATTCATTATGGCAAGTGAGGAAAGTTTTTTAACTGCTCTTCCTATGATTTGAGGATACACACTTCCTGTACCCTATGGACACTGATACAACATGTTATTTCAGACAACACAGTCACAGCTGGGACAGATTTGAAAACTTGATTAGCAATATATTCCTATATACATTATGTCACGTCTAGATATTCAGTGCCAAGTGCAAGCACCTAATTTTTTTTTCCAACAATTGCATATTCAGAGAAATAAAATACTTCCAGGTAAATTATCACAGCTGGTAGCAGGTAAAGATTCGGGTGTTAGCAGACATAAGTTATCAACTGTACACTGGAGCTTTCATTTACGAGTAATATTTATTTGTTTTAAGGGGTAGTGTTTTACGTGATTACATGCTGGTTCATAGTGCCTTCTGCCTCATTTAACACAGACATTTCTAACACTTCTTTTTTGTTGTGTTATTCTTTCTTCTGATTTTTGTCTGAACCTGAACCATAAATCCAATTTTTGCTTGAGGTAAGAGGATTGCTAAAGCTTCTAGCCTTAACTTTTGAGGGAAATTTGTCATCTGCTCTACTTGAAAACAACAAATCCTCATATATTCCCCACCCATCAACAATGTTTTTGCATAAGCTACAGTGTGATGTCTTTTCTTGAGAATATTCCTGTCAAATTCAGTGGCAAAACCCTGTTCCAGGTGGAAGGAGAAATACTACAGATTTCAGTCCCAAGGTGTATTCACATAACAGACCTGAGCTAATGCCAAAGAAAAATCCCACTCTTACTCACACTCCTTTGCTCTGCAGAGTGCAATGACCTGATCCTCTGCATGCAGTAACACAGTCTACGCCTGACATGTGGGTAGTCAAGTCAGTCAGTTGATCCAGTGGAAAGATAATCCCAAAAAAGCCCTTGCAGAGTCAGCAAGATTAACTGGCATATTGCATAACCGGACAGGCAAAAAAAAAGCCCTGACCCAAAACCAAAAGCAACAAAACCCCCACACCCATTTTATGTTTCTGCAAAAGTAAGTCGCTTACTTCTTGGACTCTTCCTACACTCCTAAACCACCATTTGGTACAGTAGTAAACCTTTGTCATCATCACAATTTATTACATTAAAAAGCATTAATAAAAATCCTTTCAATCAAATTTCCAGGTTGCCAATGGGTTTGTATTCTACTTGTGACTCTCTCCAACTCTTCCATCACCTCCTTGAAATGTGTTGCCCCCATCTGGGAACAACCTTCATCCTGAGGTCTCAACAGTACCAAACACAATCTTGCAATCATCCTATCCTATCCTATCCTATCCTATCCTATCCTATCCTATCCTATCCTATCCTATCGTATCCTATCCTATCCTATCCTATCCTATCCTCTGTGTTCATGCTAAAAGGGCCCATGTCTTCACCAGCTCTTTGTTGGCCCATACTCATCTCTGAGAACACCAGTCCCTATGCAGCACACACAGGCCCTCCCCACTTGAGACCTCTGTCTAAAGGGTCACGTGTTACCCCTTACTGAATTGCATTTTATTTCATCCAGACTGTCTATCCAGTCAAGAGTTTTTCCTTCTAGCTCCCACTCTGTTTCCACTTCTCACCAAGCTGGTATCATGCTAGCCTTAACAAGCACTCTCCCTGTCTTTGATGGAATTAATGAAAAACTGGATGAACAAGACTCTTGTGAGAGCCTAGAACATAGTTTACACAGGTCTGTCCTGTTTCATGATGCTGAGATTAGTCTGCTTTCTTTACAGCAATGTTCTTTGTCACACAGTGATTTTTAATGCAAACCTGCCCTTAGTCACCACGCTGAAAAGAAGATTCAGGTACATAACTCATTCTTCAGCTTTAGGAAGTACAAAACAATTAGACCTGAACTGGTAAGTTTGTGTATCTACACTGTATTTCTTGGCACTCTGTAGACATAGAAATCAACTGAAATAGTAATTTTTTTGTATTGCTCTGATGGCATTTAACTTACCTCACATGCTCTGGTGTATGTCTCATTCTACCAGGAAACAAATTGACACAATGTGGAGTTAGCATAACTATAATCACAGAGTATTTAAAAGAGATAATACAAATTAATTAGAATTTCTTATCGTGAAAGTACATTACAAAACCTTACCACTGGCAAATAATGAAAGAAGGAAAACCCACACTTGAAAAAACAGAAAGTCAACATGATGCTAAGGTTGAATGAGATTCTGGTGCTCAAGAGATGCAGAAAAATTAGCAGTTTAAAAGCTATCATGGCAGCTGTCCCAGACCAATGCTAGTTCTCATCCACCTGGTTTAGTAAAAACAAGAAATCAATTTACTAAAGGCCATGTGCTTCATTTACGTGTGCATGCAACTCTGAGACAGCCCCTGGTAGAGTAAAATCCTGAAAAGCACTAGTGCATTCTCACTATCTAAAAATCTGTGTTGAGCTTAATGAACTGTAAAATGCCCATATATTTTGACAAATGCAACAAAAACTTTTGATATTTTTAATGGCAGCTTGCATAGCAAGAATTATTAACTTCCCAAAACAGAATTCATAAGGAACTAACAGAAAATATAGACATTATGTCTTTTCATAGAAACACTGCTCTGATTGGATTTTGAATGCCTGCCATTGGATAATGTACTTGATAGACTGGAGACAAGTGCTATAGAGACAAAGCTCAGGTAATACTCACACATTTCAGTGGGCAGTCGGTTTGCACCATTGCATTCCAAAACTGACACCCCTGTGTACACTGCAAAGACAGAGGATGGCTTTCAAAATTACTTTGAAAGCACAGTTCTAAAGCACAGATACTCCAGCACTAGCAGTACATTATAGGTACATATGAGTATTACAGGTACTCGGATCCTACAGCGAGAGAATTATGTTGTGTAGTGCCTTTTTCAATGTAAAACCAAATACAGAGCAAAATAAATTCAGTCTTGTTTTGGGAATGAATTTACTCAGCCAGTTATGATGTGGACAATGCTCCCACCCTCCCAGGTTTATTTTACCACTTGTTCTCTGTGCAGAAGTAACAGATATACAGTATGCAGGACAGTCAAGCACAGAGGAAAGCTGTCCAACACAAGCTTTCCCAATAAACATTGGCTTTAAAACCATGAGTTTTCAGAGAAGTAATAATTATGTTTTCATTCGGTTTTGACGTTGGAACTTTCTTGTTTATGCTGTCCCATCTACTTCATGAAGGTTTTTATTCTTAAAGGGAAGCTGGAACAACTTTAGAAGCAGAAGACTCTGATACTGAGTATTGCAAAGCCTCGTGAAAAATATAGTCAAGACTTGATAACACTGAGCAAAGACACACAGTAACCTAAACAGGTGAGTCAACCTTCCTATGTATTGTCATGACAACACAGACTTTTATGGTCCCAGCATCATAAATGGCCCAGCCTCACTAGATACCAGGTGCTCAGAGGCTGCTCCCCACTAGTCTGTGTGGAAAATATTGAAGACTGAATTCTCCACCACTCTTCAAAGAATAGGTATAATCACTGATACTGAAATTGGCAGGAATAAACTTTTTAACACAGTTTGAAGCATTAGAAAGCAGGCATTCTTTATCTGTGCAGGAGACAGAGAAGGACATCTTATTTCTGTGTGTATTGTGAGACTTTATAAAAAACATTTATCCACTATAACCACACATATTTATTAAAATGTGTTTCATATCTAATACATAATCATCAATTTCCTAGAACTAATTTCCATGTATCTGCCTCCTACTGGAAGTCCTGTTATGGTCTTGAAGGTTTATCAAGATGGGTCCCTGGTGGTCATATTCACTGAATGCTTCGATATAGGAGGTGATCTTTCCTTGAACTTTTTATTTGGGCATGCACGGTTGCTTCTTGTTACATAAATTGCAAAAACCCCACTCTGGTCCTCTTATCTCTTTCTCCACTGTTTCCAGTCATGCTTATCATCCTGTGTGCATACCTTTGCATCCTTTTATCTCCTTTTTTTTTTGCTGGTTAGTCTTTAAGCTTTATTCAGCAACTCTAGAGATGCTGGAAATTTTTATTCTCTGTGTTATTTATCACCACCAGCTTGAGTTGCATTTGAGATCTGAACTAGAAAATCAGCTAAAGCCCTCCAAGAATCCTCCTATGGAAAGTTCATGTTAAGCCCCCATAACAAACACAGCCATTTGAAGTCCTAGAGATCTCTAAAGTTCAACAATTGTAAGTATAAGTTTTCTCACATTGAATCACTTAGAAAACAAAACAAACTACTTAACTGTACAGAGGTAACTGAATAAGACAGTCTTAATGATTTGCATGCTGGAACACAAGTTTTGACTTATTGTCTCAAAAATGAGAGAATACGAATTTTGTAGATCACAAATGTGATCATGACTCACAGCAGAGATCATCACCCTTTACACATTTAGCCATGTCTCCAATAACTTGAAACAAATCTACCCATTCAGCTTAGTGACTTATGCTAGACAGGCAACTGTGCACATTTCCATGAAGTCTTTGAAAATATGATCCTTGTACCCATTGTATTCAAGTAGCATGAACATAAAATGTCAGTAATTAGCAAAGTAAACCATTACTCACTGCTCCAGTGATATCACTAACATTGCAAAGGTTAGCAATTCCAAGTTCTCCTTCCTATAAGAGAAATACATAATTTTTTAAAAGAATCAAAATATTTCCTCAAAATTCTTCAGTTAAAACACATTAAAGCTTTTACTTCTTGTAACCCAAATTTTCTTTGGGTGGTATTTCCTCATCTAGAGAAATTTATTGTTGACACAGCAGTAGCTTCTAACTTGAGACTAATTTCAGAGATACCATCAAAGACATTGGCAGAATGGGTTGGTGTTAACCAAATTATCTGAGGTAGGAATTTGGCTCTTACCTCCCCATTCTGTTTCACTGAGTCAATAACAAATGCTTCACGGATAAATTGGACTTAAATGACAAAGCCAAGTGGCTTTGACCTCTTGGGAGCAGAAAGACCTTCCTTCAAGCCAAATGCCTTTTGTCTGGCCACCTTTTGAAGGAGTTTTACACAGCCATACGGTGATTGCCACCACCCTTCCTCTCCTGCCAAAAGTACTCTCCAGCAAACAGGCCTGTTTTTTCACATCATTTAAAGTGTGCAAAACCTATCACTGTCACTGAAGTGCAAATGATTTGAGGATGTATGCAACAACCTTAGAGAAGCTGAATATCAGCTCTTAAATCTTTGACCTGAAAACAGGTAAGAGCAGCCTTAATAAAACAACTCTCAGGCAGAAATTTTCTGCACACTGGGCACATCATGACGATAGTGAGAATCAAAGTTGTCACAAAGAAAATTTGAACACAACAAGTAGACCATAGAAGAAAAATAAGATTTACAGCTTTCAGACTCGAAGATTACATTTTTCTCATCTGAATCAATACATCCAATACATTCACTGAACATGAATGTGATTTTCCTGTCTTTCAAAGCTGAAAGGCAGAGCAATTTATTTCTTATTCTGAATTAATTTAAGCTTAAATCAAAGGATCCCCATTAAAGTTATCACTGCATGATAGGCTTCCATCAAGGAAGGCAATTAACTCTTCCACTGGTGAAAGAGTCACAAATAGGTGTAAAGGAACTGTCAGGCAAGTGTATGAAATAAAATAGAGCAGGTGATAATTCTCTGCAGCAGGTTTCCACAGTCAGCACCAAGGCACAAAATGTCCTTTTTACGAAGCAAAGAT
Organism: Grantiella picta; assembly: GCA_013397955.1. Taxonomy (NCBI): domain Eukaryota; kingdom Metazoa; phylum Chordata; class Aves; order Passeriformes; family Meliphagidae; genus Grantiella; species Grantiella picta. The sequence goes on from VZRM01007011.1 coordinate 1,108,635, forward strand.
ACACAGTCCTCTAAATCACAGCAACATTTCAGGCAACTAGAAGCAAGGAGGCAACTCCTGAAGGCAGAGTAATTGTCTAGATTTCAGATATTTTGCTTATCTTTGTCATGCATTTGTAGAAGAAAAAATAATAAATTCCACACATTATTCAAAGGACTATTAAGAAAGTAAAAAACTAAGGATCTGACCACTCATTTTAATACTTACAGAAATATCCACAATTTAAACCAACTAACTTTAAAATTAAATACAGTATAGCTGTGTGTGTCACAAATTCCCAAAAAATTACTTATGACTTAACAGTTTTCCTTGATTATATAAGAAAAGCCCTGGACTAGACAGAAATGAATGAGTAACATGAATAAACTGAAAGAACAGTTTCTTTTCCCCACCCTCCAGAGTCTTTAGCATTTATAGTAATTTCATGTAGTTGGAATAGTGGGATTTGTTCCTTACCAGATTCCACAAATTCAAATGTTAAACATTAGTTCTCAAATTGCGCTCTTGTTAAGATACATTCTTTAGAATAATTTTGAAAAAGCTGATACGCAATACAAAGTTTTTATGCTGCTAATAACCATCTGTATTTCAAAAGGTTAGGTACAGTTTTTGAAAACTTACCAGGTTACTCACACATAAGTCTTGACAATTCCTTGAGAAAGCACAGTGTACTGCAGAAATCCATAGACAGTAAAAAGCAACAAGCCTTTTAAGTGGGAAAACCCACAGGCAAGTGTTCCTCATATCATAAACAACTTCGTCTGTCAGACTGTTTATTCCCTTGACTTGGCCATACAAACTCCTTTTAGTCTAGGTGACAGAAATTTCTGCATGTCAGATTATTAAAATATTTTTTTAAATCCTTGTTTACACTCCACTGCTTCAACAGCTTCTAAGCTTCCTGGAGCACTTGTCTTGAATTTACGCAAGCTCTATTTCATAGTTTCTTATTAAGCCACTGAAACAAAAGAGTTGGCCAATGAAAGTCAGTGTATTTACTTACACAAATATCATTAACGTAAAAAGGAAATTAAGTGCAATGCTTTTAATCAGGTGCTCTGAGCAACACAGAGACAGGGAAACAGTGGGGGAAAAATAGCCTAATAATAATTTTGCCTAGTTTAAGCTACTCCTAAACATTTTTAAGTGGATGCAACTAAGAAAATTTGTTGGTGACAATGAATAACTTTCTTAGAACACCACTGCTCATATCAGATGTGGCAAAAATGTTAATTTTTTCTTTATTTGACTGTTTCCAAATGTTCAATTTCCAACAGCAGAATACCACTCAGAACAGACCCCTGTCTGCTTTCCAGTGGAATCAGACACAAACTAACTAGAGCCAATCTGCTAAGGGCCCTCCAGATGAGGGGGCAGGATTGCAGTAGTAAGTTTGTATCCATGTCATGGAAGAAAAATGAAGCTGGTAGATAAATCATATATCTGATTTAAAGAGCAGTGAAGAGTCTTACTCAAAGTTGGAGACTCACATTAAAGAGGTCCATGGAAATTCAAGCTTAAGACACATCCAGGTCCTGGTCTATGGCACATCTGTGCTGTACCAGCAGAGCTATCCAGAGAGTAATTCTGCAGTGTATATATATATATATATATGTATGTATATATATGCTATGTAATTTTGTGCACGTGTATTACTCATTATAAAACAAATGTGCTATTTTATAAATAATATAGCATTTTGGTGATCAGTTGAGGCTGGCACATCCTGTTATTGTTGCTTAAAGAGGGTTGCTTAAAAAACCCATTTTTCCACCATACCTTTTCAAGCCCCATTCACTTGTCATTCTACTGCCCCATTTTTGCAGTCATGCAATAAAACAGGCTGAGAACCTTGTTAACACTTAACCCAGCAACAGCAGAAGCACATTGGTTGGCATTAATGTGATGCTGTTTTTTTCTGACTCAGGCTCTAGTGCAATCACCTGTGCTGTTCTGTCCATGCAGTGAAAGGAGCAAATGCATTAAGGCAGGAGGAAAGGGAAAGCCAGGATGGAGACAGACAATAAATATTGGGAAGCACGTAGCTCAGAGGTGGTCTGAGGAAGGAAAGGCTTTTAGGAACAGGTTTCTTCCTTTTCTTCCAGTTGGCCTGGGAAGCATTTGTGGGGTTCCTTGTGCATGTCTCAGTCTCCTCACCACTACTCAAGGGAACACTCAGATGAGAGTAAAGCTTATCGAGGTGAGATTTGCTTTCAACTAAGGGCTTTCAGCTACACAGGTGTGGGGAAATTACTGCCCAATTTGCCTGTAACTTCTCCACTCCAGAAGGATGCTGCCCCTTCTCCAGCCCATGAGCAAAGCTGCTCAGGAGGGGGGTGCTCCTTAGATCCAGCCAAAATAAGCCAGTTTAGTCTGACTGCTTAAATAGTAGCTCTCTGCTAATCCAGCTTATTTTGGCTGAATAAGTTTCATCAGAGTTCACGTGACCAGCAACACTGAAGAGGAAGCTGGTGTCAGGCAGATGGAGGCTAAAATTTCTTCTGGAGGCAAAGAACTTTGACTTTGGATAGTTAGGATATTTAGGACACTCAGAATTTGGTCTCTAGGACTACGAGGTCCATACCAGTAAATTCAGTGTACCCATATCCATACCCTAGCAAGTAGCATGAGATAACCCACATCCACACTTTAAAAATCTCTCATAGTCCAAGAGAGGACAGGCACAACTGAAATACCTATGAGCAATGGTTCTTAGCTTTTACTATATCCCAAACTGTTCCTGGATATTTTCTGGGCTAGTGCTGATGTGGATCAAAATCCACAGGGTTCAACAACTGATCTATGTGGTCACTGAGTATTAAGAATGCTGACTTACATGGATTTGAATTACTATCTTAGGTATACTGCAGATAAAAAAATATGTCTAAGTTTGAACTTAAAGAAATCTTTTAATGGATTTTCAATATTCAACTTTCTTTCATTTGTTTTTGGGATTTTTAAGAAGTAATTGATTGTTAGGATGTCTAGGGTCTTATTTAAGGATGTATAGGGAGAAGCACTGGGAGATGAGAAACACAGAATCATAGAATCATTACAGTTGGAAAAGACTTCCAAGGTCACCGAGTCCAACCTTTGACATCATCATCATGCCAACTAAGCCATAGCACTAAATGCTGTGTCCCGTGGTTTCTTGAATGCTTCCAGGGATGGTGACTCCACCAGGTTAAGAACTTGGTGAGGAATGTAATCAAGGTGCATCTTAAAGTCTGAATAATAGAAAGTCCACAGCATCATAAAAAAAAAAACAAAAACAGTATTTGGTTTTTCGGACAAGGAAATTTGGTTACTATCAAATATGCATAACTAACACTTTGTAACTGGAAAACCTGGCTATTACTGATGAGGATAATTCTTGCCAGTGAGCATTTGCACACTCATATAAGGGTATGCACACATGCCTCGCACAAATGAGCTCTAACCATTACAGTTAGTTAATAAAATAGTAACATTAAATACACTATTCAAATGAACTACTCAAATGGTCCAGAAATTTTTCTTAAACTTCCAACACTGTTTTCCACCAGGTGTCACTGTAACATCCCATAAACCACGACTTTCAAAGAAAAAAAAGCACTGAAATATCTCCTTTCTTGTTTACCTTCCTTTGAACACATTGGGAGAATGTGTCAATACTAACAGTCACTTGAGTCTTTGGATTTTTAACCTGAATTTCAGGAATTCAGGAATTCTACAAGAAGAGAGTACTCATGGGCTTTAAAAGCTGAACTTTAAAAGGACTGTTTGCACTATTTGTAAATGGCAGGATGTTACGTGTAATTTTTAAGTACATCCCTTCCATAACACTGCATCCTGGCACAGAACTAGGGATCCAGATTCTGTGAGGTATCATTAATAAACCTTGTCCTTTATATTATAGATCTGCTAACAGAACATCATTTCTTTTGTCCCAAAGCCCAGCACAAGGAAGATGTTCTTGCAGACCAACACATCTGCACAGAAGAAGACTGTGAATGAAGAGAAAAATAGAGAAAAGAAAACTTGATTACAATTCCCTCCCTGAACAGCAGTATATATCAGAGCTCTTCACAAACTATGGATTAATCTTTCAAGCTCTTTAGAGTATCTTTTAAGAGAAACAGAACTATGTACAGACAAATGATCAACCCTGATAGCAATGAATAAGGACTATCATACCTTGAGGAGAAACATATACATTAATACTGCCAGTAAAACAAGGAACTATCATCTTCTTTGTACCTGAAATTATCATGATCCATAAAGACAAACCTTTCCTGTATGTGAACATGCACATGACTGTGCATATGTATACATGAATGGTATATTATAAGCAGGCTAAGGATCAAAGGCACAGAGTTTTGTGCTTTGCTGCACTTATAGCAGAAGACTAAAATTATTGGCTCAAGGCGGGTTAGCAGCCTCCTCTACCATTCACCCCAGTGCACAGATACAGGCTTTTGTACATACAGCCAGAAAGATCAGCTGGGAAACATCTTCTGGGCTGCCAAAAGGTTACAGCCCAACATATTAACATAAACTGATGGCAACTTCAGCTTATTTTAATAGTACAGGACAAAAGCTCTCAAATGGTCATCTCCCAGCTGACCCAGTCCTGGAGCCATGCCATCATCCCTGCACTCATGGCAGCAACCTCCATCAGAAACGTAGGCCAAGCAACTCAAGGTAATACCCACTCCAGCAATCTAATTTTAATCTCCACCCACGTTTGAGTCAGGCACCTAAAATGTCATCAGATGAAACACATTGAGTGTGCTGCCACTTAAACACATCTATGCAGCGTTTCACAAAAGAGCAGCACACAGCAGCAATTGGCAGGACAACAAATTGCTGTTTTGGGATGGCTGAGGAGGCAGGCAGGGGGACACCTAAAGCCCACAGATGTCTGTGTCTAATCTGGGCAGTTTGTGTCCAGTTACACAGCACTAAAAATTCCTTTAAGATAGACCACCGTTCAGGAGTCCTAACTTCATGGGAAGGAAAGCTGGGAGAGGTGGGGAAGGAAAGCTGGGAGAGGTGAGAAAGGAGAGACTGTCAAGCCCTCAGCCACCCTACAGGGCAGAGCAATGAAAAGGAAAATCTCAGCTTTTACTTATCAGTTTCTACCTCCATTGTCTTGGGGAGGTCATCTTGAAAAGATATGCTGATGTGAAGCATTCACTAGTGATGATGGATTTTCACTCTTTTCCAAAGATCATAGATTATTCTCATTTTCCCTCCAGCAAAGGGCCCACATTAGATTTTGAATTTAATTTCTTAGTAAAGTAAGTGAACAAGGACCCTAAGGGCAAAAAGCTTCCCTCCGCTTCCCTGGCCTCCCTCCTTCCCCTTTTATTTGTTAGTGCAACTGCTAAGACAGCTGTTTGTCTGGCAATAGCAGCCAGTCGGTCAGGGAATGCTGTGCACAAACAGAGGGAAGGCCATACAAGAGAAACCCCCTGGAGTCTGGCTCAAGATTTATATCTATCTCTGCAGATTAGAGAAGTGGGGTTGGGGAGGGGGGTGAAACAGACTGTTAAACTGGATCAAATTGGAAAGACAGTCATGCATGAGATACTTAGCTAAACCAGTCAGGAGACAGGGATTTGCTTCTATTGATCTGCAGTAATGATGACTGGAGAAATGTCTCATTAAACGATGTACAATGATGGATTTCAGACTAGGCAAATTTGAGCTGTGGAGATTAACAAAAGGAAGAAATGTAAAAGCTAGGCCAGGATAGAAAATACAAGGACTGGTAAAGGGTAACATGGATTTATAAATACATTGCTAAAATATTCAAATCTAAAAGAAAAATAATATATTAGGGCTTATTAAACTGCTTGTGTAATCATCATACACAACATTAGGAGAGACAGCACAAAGTGACAGTAAAAATCTTCATGTTAAGTAGATAAAGCTTGCACTGTTTTTTATATTGCTCTAAAAAGGATAAGTTGGCAAGGTATTTGCAAAGCTTTTTAGTGATTTGTTCAACTGTGCTATCTATTAGATGTCTCCTGATTATTACTAATCAAATGTGCTGTCTGAAATTTGAAGAAAACTAAATTTCAACATACACAAGTAGCAGGCAGTGCAACAGTGTAAAATGGCCCGATGCAGGAAGTCTGAAGGGGATTCCATGGAAAAGATGTGCAAAGGGTTTTAGAAACAGAAGGAAAGACGATTGCATACTACAGAGGGAGTGACTTATTTCTCTGAGCTTGTAGATCAGTGTATAAGAAGATATAAAATCAAGATTAGGAGAAAAAGACAAATGGTGCAGAAGCAGTAGTGCAGATTACACAATCTTTGTACGGATCTTCAGAACAGTCAGATGTTCAGTTTGCATAAACATCTCCCATAGAAGTCTCTACCTCTAACACCTCCTGGTTTCCATGGCATTCCCAAATACCTGAACATTTCATCTCCCAGTAGTTCCATAAAAAGAAATTGCTTATCCAGCAATCCAGAAGAAAACCCATTTGCATACAGTTTCTTACAGATTAAGAAGCAGCAGTGCCCATTATGGAGACAGGAATCAACAGAAACTGGATTTGGCCATTTCAGTCACCAGCCTGGGAGAGTGTGTTGCTGGACTGCTGTATGGATGTACTGCTCGCTGTCCTATTGGTAGGTGTCTAGAGTTTCAGACCTTCTCCCCCAAAAATTCCCGTCCTTCTCTCCTTGTCTGAGCAGTACACCTGAGTACAGGCACTGACACTGGTCCACAGGAACAAGCAGATCCCTTTCTCCACACAAGAAAAAGCAAATCTCATAGTAGGGGTAATAAAATTAAAGATGTTCTCTAAAGCACAGGCATGTTGCAAACAATTGGAGATACATCTGATCCCTCCTTTTCTGAAGGACAGGGAAACATTCCCTGGGAAGACCATAATTAGTTGGGATCTACTATCAAGAGAGATCCTGGGGATGGTAACCCAGCACATCCTTTCCACCTGCAATAACAGGTAAAAAGGTAAATGTTGTGGGCAAGACAACTTTTTGTCTCGACTCACTAACGTACCAACACTACAAGCAGCCCAGTCAACTTCAGGTTTTATCCTCCAAGGGTTCCAAACCCCTCTGGAATACCAACAGCTGCCATGATTTAAGACAAGTCTGTTCCTTGACCCTCTGGGTGCAGGGGAAGGCCTGAGTGCAGCTCCACAGCACCCAAAGGCGGATCAACCCGATAAGGAGCAACTCCTGCTGAGCTCCTGAGCTGTGCACCCATTCTCCTGTTCTGGGGAACCTGGGGCTTGGCTCTGACACCTGAGAATTTCTAGTTTTTACTCGTCATATATCTGCAGCTCTAGTGTAGTATAAAAATGCTGAAACCTTGGTTCCCAGCATCTTAAGCCAAAACAATTTCCTCTGAATAGAAATCCAAGGACACATTTGTTGCCCTAGGGCCCAAAAATATGTAAACAACAGTGAGTTGTGGGGGGAACAGGCCTGGGGTGGTTAACATAATATTGGAGAATTAAGGGCCAATATGCTAATATGACAGAACTTATAAAAGGTGAAGAACTCGTGACTGGTCATCCATTTTGGGGGCAGCCTCATGAGGGGGCTTTGTTTGCCCTGAATGTACCATAAAGGCCTTGAATAAATTTGTCTGCTTTTACTCTACTAACTTGACTTGGCCTCTATTCCAGGTAGCCTGTTTTAGACATCAGCTCCATTTCCTAAACACAGGTCACTGGTGAAACCCTCTCTGTTTCAGGGTGCCCCAGGTGTTCACCCAGGGCTGGAAGTGTTTAGGCACGATGGCAGGAGTTCCCACCACCAGCCAGGAGCCGGGCAGCCAGGGCCACCATCAGGCACTTTCCTGGGGACAGACACAAGCAAAGGCCAGGCTGGGAGGTGGGCCCACGGCTGGACAGGAACTGGGGCTGGAGAGTGGCCCTGCTGTGGCATCAGTGGGGCAGGGGCTGATGGCTCCAGGGGCTGGCACAGGGCCCTGGTGCCTGCTGGGTGGATGGGGAGCCCTGTGGGGCTGGGAGAGAGACCTGATCCCAGGCATCCCCTCAGAGCCTGGCTGGCAGGTGTCACCCCGGAGCGATGGAGCCCCTGCCCTTCTGGACCAGTAGCTGAGAGCCAGAGGGATCATCCAAACCTCTCAAAAGGCCACTGCACTGAGTCTGCCAACTCCACTGACTGCAGCAGCAGTCACTTGAATTTAGATGTATTGATTTTAAATTAATTGCAATGCTTTTAAACAGCCTAAGTATTATCTGCCCACAGCCATATGTGCTGACCCTCGAGCTGGCATAGACATGCTGTCAGAATCACAGCTAGATGGTGGTTTGGGTGTTAAAGCTTTTTGGTTTTTTCTGCTGAAGAAATTTCCTTCCAGCTGAGGGAAGTTTCCTTTGTGAGGAACTTGTCTTCACCAAGAAGTGAGACAGATGCCAGAGCAAAGAGGAGCACAGAGGAGGCATTCCTGCCCACTGCCTGTGAGGGTGCACCCCAATGCCAAGAGGATTTATCACCTGTGGAGGACATCAGCCCCAACATTCCTTGTCATGTTCCCAGACCTCAGTTTGCTTGCCTGCCCTAGCACTGTGGTCACTCCCCTTTGCATCAGCTCCGGTGCTGCTTTGATACTCTTCTGAGCTAATTCAGGTCCCCAGCACAGCAGAAAGCCATTCACCTTGTTGTCAAGATAATGTTCTGCTAGTTCAGCAAATTGAATTAGCTCAACACAACATCAGGTATGCTCCAGGAAGAGGGGAAGTGAGGCAAAGAAAGGAACCCTTTGACCCAGCTGGTTTGAGCCTCCACTCTAACAGCTGCTATTGTTAACTAAATTTAGGTCTGATACATCATTGTCCCTTAATAGAGAGAAGCCTGGGGAGCGGGGTCTGCTGCTCATGACATATTTGAATGTGATCTTGCACAACAGAGCAGTGACCTCTCTCTGTATTATGATAACACCAATAGTAAGAGGTGGCCTTTAATTGTGAGTGCATCTGGACTCCTAAAAGATTTGCAGAACAATGATATGCTTAAGCTGCAATGACAAACACTACCTCAATGTAAAGCAGGCTAAGACAGGAGAAACATTAAACAAGGGATGTCATACAGGTTCATATGTTTATGCTCCCAAGATTAAAGATATAAATTGGTTTATGAAAAATACATTTTTTTTGGTATTACTTACAATCACAAACACATGCACACATATGCCTTTTCTAAGGCTGAAAGGACTCAATGGAGCTCAAAGAAGAAAGGAATTCACTTAAAAGAGAAAACCTGTATCAAAACAGATGTAAGAGAATTAATTATTTCAAAACAATAAATAAAATAATTACTTCTGAGAAAATTATTCTGGCTTGATTGTTTGGGGTTTTTTTGTCTGGTTGGTTGGTTTTGTTGTTGTTTTGTTGGGGGTTATTTCGAGTTCTTTTAAATTTATTTTCCAGACGTGTTTGGGATTTTTACTAAATTAGAAACCAGAGAAAGACTATCCTGTGAAAAAAAGGTTAATGTGCCCTTTTGCAGTAATCCACAGAAATAACTGCAGTACAGAGCGTATTTTTCAACCTCCCTGGGCATTTGTGTTCTCAGCCCAGTGTACTGACAGATACCCATCCTAACAGCAGCTTAAGTGAAGGTTGAACAACTGAGGTGCAGACACATGCTTTCTTCCATTGCACTGCAAGCTGCAGAAGTTGGGCAGAGTGAAGAGCTGTGGATATTGCAATATCTTGAAATATTGCAGCACCAGAGCCTAGAAAGTATGGACCCAAAGGAGCACTTGGCACTGCCGTCAACACAGTCTTCCCCAGTAACTTCAAGGTGCTTTAGATTAGGCCCAAGAAAGAGACTCTGCCAAAGCAGGACTACTAAGCAATAATGTTTCCTTTAGTGGAGTTTCCAAGTACAAAACTGAAGTCTAAAACAGGGCTTCCTAAAGCAGAAGGCTAGACAAAGTTAGTTAGGAGAATTAAAGCAGATTAATTTATTAAAGGCCTTTCCTTTAGGTACTTTTAAGGCAGACAGAGCCTACTCGAGAGGCTACACCCAAAATGGATGACGAGTCATGAGTTCTTCACATTTTATAAATTCTGTCTATTAACACATCAGACCTCAATTCTCCAGTTACACCTTCAGGTGATCATGTCAACCACCCCCAGGTTGCTTCCCCCAGTTCACTGTTGTTTGAGGCAGTGAAGCGCCCTTGGATTTTCCAACTGAGAGGAATTGTTTTGTCTAAAATGCTGAAAACAGAGGTATTTAGCACTTTATATGGAGCCTAGAGCTGCACACCAAAACTACAGATACATGAAAAATAGAAGCTAAAAATCCTTAAGGCTTCAAAATAGTGCCCAGGCAGATGTACTTCAATGTATGTATGTCAGTCTAAATAGTTCACTGCTTTTTCCCACAAGTTTTTCAGATGAATATAATACATATGAAACATTGTCCTTATGTGTATTTTGTAGGACTAGTAAAACAAAACAGCTGTAAATATTTCCTTTATGTAGCTACAAGTTAGCCTTCACTTGGTAGAATGACTGTCTGCAAATTGTCATTGTTTTCTGACTGTGGTATCTCTGCCATGCTGCTTTTGTTTCCTTTGCCTCAGTGTTTGCTATTTTATTGCGTTAATGCAATTCCACAGATCAAAGCAACAACAACAAAAAAATTCCCTGGACAGTAACACAGAACAAGGAACATCAAGAAAATAAAACTGAGTTTAAGATGCAAGGAAGTAAGTGAAGGTTCATGGTCCACCAAATCCAGGATGCAACCAGCAGAAGCCAATGTGACATTACCTATATGGGCTCCAAAGTGGTTTGTAACTGAGAGGAGGCTGAAGAGCAGCTGGGCTTCCTGCTCCTGCTTGTTTAGAGGATAGGATTTGCCTCTCTAGATCCCTAGTAATAAGAGCATATTGGCGGGAATGTGGGAGAGGAATCAGATAATGCCATGAGAATGAATTAAAATCCATTTGATCACTCTCTTTTTCAAGTAAAAGCTAAAAAGTTAGTTAAAAAACAGTTCCACATGCTAACATGAATCCTGATAATTGATTAATATAGCACGCTAATCTTTATTGAAACAGTAAGTCAAATACCTATAAATGCTGGACAGTAAAGCAGTCAAATATAGACAGCAGAAATCTGAGCCTAAAAGATGATGGTAACCCCTGAAGAGGTGATGAATCCTTGTAATTCCTACATGAGCAGGGTGTTGTGTGAGAAAGTCAGAAACTACAGGGACTCGGGTCTTCTTTTGAGAGAAGAGGTAGCTGCAGAGCAGGTAATTTTTACCAGGGTTAGTTTTAGCCCTGGTTGAGTAGCTGATAACAGAGCCTTAGCTGTGGCTGACTGCACCAAACCGTGATCACCATTTGGCATTCTGGGAGTGCATTCTGCATCCTTTTGTGCGGAACTGAGCCAAACCATCCCACAGCATCTCATCTATGAAGCTGCCTGTTTCTCTGGGCACATGAGGAGCTGTGTCGGGATGGTGGGGATTGTTACAGAGACTTTGGTCACAAAAAGGTGTTCTCTGCTGGGGTGGGTCATGCCAGGGAATGTTTTCTTGTTCGCAGATGCTCAGTGCTGTTCATCCACTGGAGAATGGAGCCATGAAGGGTTCTCTCAAACTTTTTAAGCTAGTGCAGACAAATGTGTATGAAACAGATAACACTTAGTGTGGGAACTCAATATGCCCAGGGAGCAGGAGCTAGAAACTAAGGTTAGGCAGCAGAGCTGCTCACACAGTGAACGCCTGGCCCTGGCTGTAATGTCTCTCATCAGTGCAGGTGAGCAGCCTGAAGGAAGTGAATGCCTGGGTTGAATCTGCACAGACAATCAGCCTACCAACCCTACCATCTTGTGCCAAAACCATCATCATGCTCAAGGGAAGGAGGGCAAAGAACATCCGATTTTGGTGGACAAATGCCATACTGGATATAGAGAAAAAAATTAAAATGCAGGCTGAATTTAAGTCTTGGAGGCAGACCTAACTCAGGCTCAACTACATACCTCATATTTTGAAGAAGACCTTTGGGACCATTTATGAACCCTGGGGCCTAGAACAACTACCAGTACGCATGTCTGACACAACTAAGAATACAGTATCTAATAAAAAGAAGTAGGCAGAAGAATGCAAAAGTTCTTACTTTGGGAAGAAATATCTGAGAAATGATACTGTCCACACAAACCTAATTTTAGGTTTAGATAACAAATCTCGATTATTGAACATTTATTATCTTATGAATAAGGAATGTTTAAAACTGATTTGAGTGTTCACCAACATGTTATATGTACTTTCTGTTGTGCAGTTATCTTTGACAAGGAACCTAAGGCAGGCTCTATATTTTGTATTTGATAAACAGGCACAATAATACATTAAAATAATGTAATTGAAGTAATTAAAATATGAGAAAATATTCATTCAAGCATACTTTAAAAAAATTATTTGCAAAAATATTTTTATAAAGACAGATTACATTTTATCAGGCTCTTACCTCTAATAAATAGCCTGGCTTCAAAAGCAATTCACAGTGAATCCTTAAACTATATATATAGTTGTAATTCACAGCTGTGACAGTTACAAATTACAAGAATTTGACCTTGTGATTCATGGGTGTAACGGCCCAATGCTATGTAGAAAAGTTGCACAAGAAGCTTTTTCTCCATACATAATGATTATTGCAGATTTATGAGCTATGCTTCCACTATGCATAACTGGCTTATTTCTGTGCAGACTTCCAGAGGGCCTGAACAGAGGGGGGAGGGAGCACAGTCCCACACATAGTAATTGCTAAATTAATAAGCATGATTCCCATCCCTCTCTCTTGAAACGAATGAACTGAAGAGAAAGAGGGCCATCTCTGGTCTTACTTTCCAACTCCCGAGACTTTCAGCCTGAATTCATATCACACCCTGCACGAAAACTGCAACATGGCAGGAACACTTGAAATTAGGAAGACGAGCTAGATCTGGAGTAAACTGGATGATTTCTTTTAAATCAAGCGGTCACTCAGCTCATATTTGTATTTGCTTTCAGCTCTCTTAACTCTTACTTGTACAACCAGGGATATCACAATCAATAAACCAGCTCATAAACTGCCCTCTCCAGTGCACATAAGTGCCACACTGTCTATCTGAGAAATGGTCAAACCCTGCTTACTTGCATTCATCTTCCATTACTCCACACCTTTTGGGGAAGAATATAACTAGATCAATTGCTAACTTTATTTAAAAGACATGTGATTCAAACATAATTGGTTATTCCTGGAACTGACCATAGGATTGCTTCATATTTTGCACAAGTAAATTCTGAGCTCCTACATGGATGAAACCTCATAAACACGAGCAAATGATTAAGACTACCTGTTTCCCATGAAAAAAAAACTGCAGACTGCACAAATTTAGCAGTGAACACCCTCTTGAAAATCCCAAACATGCTACAGTTGAAAATTACATACTAGCTATGGATTCATGGTCAAAATTTAACATTTTTTTTAAAGTATAAAAGGAAAAGTTTAAAGTAATAATATCTTGCAGAAACACAAAATTCTTAAAACACCTAAAAAAAACAATGCAAGCTTTGTCACTGACAGTGATCAAGGATGCTGCCAACTAGTAAGTCATAAAATAGCAGGCTTGACAAAGAGTGCCATGAATCTCTAGATCATAATATTTTTCTAGGCAACCCTAAAACAATATGTTTAAATAAAAAGGAACATTCTGCCCCATATTTCTTGACAGCAGCACAGCATGTTTGGTAGATTTTCTTCAAAATTCAGATGATTAGCAACTTTATTTCTTTTTCCTTGAAAGTATGAAAAATTATGATCTAAGACTACCAAGCAGCTGTGAGAAACTGCAAAATATGTGGCAATGGGACAAATGATTAGTCTTCAACTTGATCTCATAATTACATCATAATAGGTGACATGATTGGATAGGTTACAGCAATTATAGTGATGAAAAGTGCACATTCATCCCCTATATGACTCTCATTAGAGTAACACCCAACTGCTGCTGTTGCAGTGAATGAGGCCGCCTATCTCTTGGCATCCAATTATCCCATAGACATTCCCTCCCAGTGCTGGGAAGATCCCTGCTATCACTTCCACCCAGACAAGACCTATAATACTCTGCTATTGTAAAGACAAAAGTGTTGAAGCCTGCTGCAATTTAGTTTTCTCTCACAGAATTTACTGCCTGTAATTTCTTCTTCCATGTTACCGGTCTAAGAATATTTATGGTCTCTCCCCACTGGGGATTTTTGCTACCAGTGTAATTGCGTAATGACACTATATGGTTCCTCCTCATCCATATGGGTGTGGGCAGTGACCTATTCTAGTGCAAATTAAATGGTTTATTCTATCAGAAGGTTTTTATTTTCTGTCTGATTCTTGACTCATGTTTGCCTTAAAGTACTAAGGAAACACTCGGTAATGATACCCTCTTAGCTACTTGCTCAGAACTACCTGAAAAGTGAAAATGTTATTTTACTGACTCCTTCCCTCCTGGGCACTTTCACACCTGGAGAGGGATGCTTACATTAAGCAAGGAGGGAAGCTGCTAACATGTACTTCACCAGAACCCAGGCTGGCTCTGAGTAGGAGAGCACAGTCCCACAGTATACTACAAATGGATAAGACCTTCTTTGCAACAGTAGTTAAGTGAGCATCCAGAGGAGTCCTGGAGGTCAGTCCGTCTCCTGCTGGTTTAATTGTATGCAGACCTTGGTGGAGGGTGGTGTTATACAGGCTGAAATGTCTTTGCTGCTCCACGGACAAGGCCTTAGATTCCAACGATAAAAACAAAGCACAGATCACTGCATCCATTAAATACTCTACATACACAGAGTAATTCATGTGTGTCTCAAGGAACTTGCTAAACTTCCTACGTCATGCCACAGCCCTGCAGCAGCACTGACTTTGCTGTAGTCTAATTATTTTTAACAGAGAGGACTTCTCATATAGCATATATAAATGTTGCATTTAGACATATCTCAGGCTTCTACTTTATATATTTTATTTTCTGAATTTTTTATATAACCACCGCATACACTTCTGGCAGAGCACAGTGCCTGAATACACTGAGATCAGCAACCAGAGCATTTTGTTCTCAGCTTTATCTTGTAAATCCACTATACCATTTGCTTTTGCCTCAGTGAAAATGCAAAACCTGGCCCATGTATAAAGACTGCTAAAAGGTCTCTCAATCTGCAAACTATCCTTCTGCTAATGAAGAGATTAACATACCTCTCAATGTCTAGAATTGTTCTTGCATTTTGTAATTTGTAACCTCAGGTCCTCTCCATCTCATTTTGTTTTCAATTCATCCCCCTTCTTCTATGCAAAGAAAATGCTTTCCACTTACTAAGGACAGGAATTTTCCTGTTAGCTGCACAAAAGCAAGACTGCTCCATTAAGATGAAATTTAAACCTCTTTGTATAAATTAAGTTTTTGTTTGTATTTTTCCCCTAAAACTTGTACAAGATGAAGAACAAGATGCTTCTGAAAGGAAGAATGTATACAGTGTCAAGCTTTCAAGATAAGCTTAGGTGAACTCTGCAGTGTGTTTGTCCTTCCTCCTCTGTCCCTTGCCCAGACAAACTACCGGTTTAACACCACACAAGGAACACAAGGACTCATCAGATGATTTAGATCTGTTTAGAAGCAGCTCTTTCTCGGTGTGTTATATAAAATTATGCAACAATATATAAAAAGTATAGGTAAAGAAAGTAAAACCACGAAGCTAAAGACTGTACAAGTATAAAAATGAAACCTGGGTATGTCCCCATACTGACCATCCACCTTCTAAAGTGTTTTGAGCTGTCTGCTGTTCGTTCATCCAGAGACCAAAGATCTGGGGAGTCAAAACAGAATTACTCACTTGATGGCTGCACAGTAAAGGCAACTATATAATGAATAATGAGACACATTATCACGGTGATAATGTGTGGTGACTCAATTATTACCATTTGCAAGATACATACAAAATACTCCTAACTCATACCCTTGGAAAACTACCTGTGAAGGAAAGGCACATGCTCATGCTAAAAAGTAGCCACGTGTTTGGATGAATCAGGTCTCTTCCAAATTAAGTCAGTGTTAGTGACCAAAATCAGCTGCATTAAGCTGTCAAAAGTGGTTTACCAAGGAGTTTTCATATTGTGAAGCTCCTATTGTGTGACAACTTATTAGTCAGGCTCAATGTATACCTTCTCTCTAAACTAATCTTTTGCCTTAACTCAAAGCACTTTCTTTAAAACTGTATTAATTTAAAAGGTGGTTTTAAATCTTCTTCTTACAAAGGGAAATTTGGAAAAGTACACAGGAACCAATTTAGCAATGTGACAAGGGTTACACAAGTCCTCCTTGTGAATAACAACTTTATTGTTGAGAGCTATAAACTTCATTCATCCTAATGATTATTTAATCTTGGAAGCTGACAGTAAGTTCTTTGCCTATAGCATATTGAAAACTGACAGGGAGAGGGCATAGTAATGAGAATTTAATAGCAAAATAAATAATACAGAAGCTACTTGACTGATTGCATTATTATTATCCTACTGAAGTCGATAAGAAGGCTGTGCTCCCAACACCTGCGGGAGGAGCAGGGTTTCCCCCTGAGCACTACACATTTGCATCAGGAAACACGTCGCCTTGGTCAAGCGACCAGCTCCTGATGAGCCCAGGGTGGTGAGAAGATCAGCATGCACGCCCTTTCCTCCACCAATGGTCTCCTGTACCAGCCATGAATGGAAAACAAATACCACTCCCAGACATTTTATAGCCCCAGTCTCAAGGGCATGACTTATCATTTCACTATAAATCATGGAAATAAAAATAACTGTGAATGGAACCATTATCTGTTTGTCTCAGAGGGCACTGCCAAGCCTCCAGCACCCAGGAGATGAAGAAAGCCTCCTTTCATGGTATCTGCCAACCTACCTTCCCTCTCGTTTTGAGCCTTCTAGGGGTGTGTGACAGGCAAAAATCGTTTTGGTCTTCCAAGGCTGCTAACTTCGATTACCAACCACCCAAGTTCTGTGGAGAGCTCAGCACCAGTGACATTATCTGCAAGCTACATGGCAAAGTGTTTTGTACATTAAACTGCCCAAGATCACCAAAGCCAGTTTATGATTGAGATTGACCTGCAGGACTGTTCCGTCAATATATATCATAACCCTCAACAAATACAACTAGAACCTGGCATCATTATTAAAGAATATATTCTAGATCTCAGTTGATGAATACAAATCAGTAGAACTCCCAGGAGTTCTGGACTGTTCTGTAGGAGTGACTGGTTTTGATTTCCTGCTGAGACTAATGTAAAACTATGCATGCTCGTATGTTACATTGCTTTTCAATAACTACCACTCTTTCAAAGATGATATATGTTTTGCAACATATGTATTGTCCTATTCATTTCTTTTCCCATGTTTTCATTTATGTTGAGTCTCAATTGTAGGTTTTCAACCAGTATTTGGCACTGGAAAAACTATTTTCCACCCCCCACCAATTCTTTGGAGTCTTTAAATCCAGAATTGAGGCTGTTGCAGTTTGACTTCCTCTCCATAACCACCCTCATTTGTATGGATTTGTTCCTGACACTCTGTGAGACAAGTACAAGAACAAGCCACTTTTATTCACATGGACATGCTCCTCTTTAAGTCTCTCAACCTTCAGAGTGATGAAGAGAGCGACCCATCCCAACCTCCTTCAAACAGGAGGAAGCTGGCATTTGTTGGCAAAATCCGGTGAGGATTAGTCTGACCACTTAACTGATACACTAGCGAACGCTCTATCTGCCTTACACCATAGTTAACATTTTAGTCTGGATTTCAAACTCTCCTTTGAAAAGAAGGGAAAGTCTCAAATACTAACAACGTGTGTTAGATACATATATCAAGAATATAATGTACTGGGTACATGGCAAAAAATATGCCTGATCACATATGGTGTCTGAAAAGTTAAAAAACAGACATTAACACTTACAAAACAAGAGCTCAATTAGAATAAAGGTTTACTAAACTCAACTTCTTCTGACATATAAAATCTAACAATTTTGTCTATATCACATACCGGTTAATTCTGTACTTCATTTTAGCATAGCAGCACGGTGTCCCTAACCTGCCAGCAGTGTGATTCCACCTGCCTCAGAGCAACCCATCCCCGAAAAGACTGTAGAGAGTCAGACAGGCCACCTTCCATTCCCCAGCATACTTTTAAAAGGCAAACCACCGGGGCCTGCTTAACACGCGGGTCCTCTGCGGAACCCGGCACTATTTCCCTACCAGGCATCTACGATCCTCTCAGTGCTACACGTCTTTTTCAGAGCTGGACAGTTAAGGTCCCACCCAGAGAGAGAGAGAGAGATGCCCACAGCATACGTTAGAAAACTCATGTTTAATTTAGCCCATAGTTGTAACACACAAAAGCCGGCACAGGATAACCATGCGGTGTGCAGCCCTGCGCTGACATACCGCCTCAGGAGCGGGTTCCAGGACCGAAAAGCCATATCACGACCCCAGCTGTGCTGAAGGGGCTGGACGCTCCCGCTTGCCCCGTCCGGCTGCGCTGCCCGCCGGCCCCACTCGTGTCCACCCCTCGCAGACATCCTGCGGCGTCCCCGCGCCCCTTCCCGCGGTGGCAGCAGGAGCGACGCCTGGGAATTAGCCTGCAAACGGCAAAATAATCCTATTTCCTCAAAAACATACATATATATGAGTATGCGTGTATGTATATGCGAGCATGTACACGGCTTGCTAGCTTCGGGGGCTTGCAGGCGATGTTTGGGGGCCGCATGGGTTTGGGGAAACCCCATGACCCCGATGCAGCACCCCAGAGCGGCGGTGGGTGGGAGAAGCAGCACTCGGCGAGGGGAGGGGAGGGGGCGGCAGGGCCGAGCCGGCCCCTCGGTCCACGGCAGGAGGAGGAGATACCCCGAGCAGCAGCCCAATGGGAATTGTGGCGCTTCCCCTTCTCCCGTTTCCTCTCTCCACCCCCAGCCCCAGGCCGGGGAGGCGGGAGGCAGCAGCGCTGCAGCCCGGCCATCGGCGGGGCACGGGGCCAGAGGCAGCCCCGCACGGCCCCTTCTCCGCCTCCGCAGAAACACCTGCGGGGGGAAGGATGCCGGGAGGTAGCCGCCCCCCTCTGCAGGAGCGCGGGCTGGCTCCGGAGCCGCCCCAACGAGGCGGAGGAGGAGGAAGAGGAGAGGAAGAGAAAGGAGCAGGAGGGAAGTGGGGAAGTTGTGCCTTGCCCTCCCCGCCGAGAGCCGGAGCCATGGGCCCCGCCGGGGGGGCGCGGGCAGCCCCCTCGCTGCTGCTCTCGCTGCTGCTCGGAGCCTCGGCCCCGCTCTGGCTGCGGGCGGAGACGCTGGGTGAGTCCGGGGCCGGGCGGGGAGGCTCGGCAGGCGCGGCCCCGGGGGCTGCCCGCGCTGGGGCGAGCCGAGGGGTGCTGCGGGCTGGCCCCGCCGTCCTCGCCTCGCTGCTCTGCGGGAGCGTAGCCTGAGCTGCTCTCGGGGCTGTATATAGCTGACCTGGTTAATCCTCGCCGGGTTTATCCCTGTGTCTGAGTAGCTGCGAGATTAAAGTGGTAACCAGCCTTACGGTAAATGTATACTACGACTTATTTGATCTTTGTTAATTAGGACTTTTTTTTTTTGTTTTTAAGTAAGTCAGATGAGTGGCGAAAAAGTCTCCGGCAAGTTGCACGCAGGAGGCAGGGAGAGGCCACCTGGGCGCCCGGCTGTGGCCGCGCCTTGTCAGCCCCGGCGGGAGCCCCGGGCGCGGCGGGCGGCGCTCGGTCACCGGCAGCACCGCGTCTGCTTCGGCTGGGGCTGGGGCTGGGGTCGGCAGCCCTTGTCCCATAGCTGGGTACAGGCAGATCTGCTCTCCCACTGCCTTGGTGAGCAAGCGATATACCCATACTCGTGCCGGGACAAAGTTTCGCAGGAATCTCAAAGGGATGTTATGAACCTTTTTGTGATAGTGCAGTTTGTTGCAATTAGGGTGCTGGTACTATTCTCTTTACCCGGTGTTTTTAAGCTTCCTGTGTAAATTACAAGTATAGCTGACATCTACCGCGGAGTTGCAACCTTTTGGCTGTTGCATTGCATGGCCTGATGGATCAGTCTTCACTGGCAGCTACCGATAAAATAGTTAATACTGGGAACTAAGCATCATAACGAGCTTGACAATGCATTCAGATAACTTGAGTCCCGTATTAATGTTCCGACTGGCTGCAAATTCCAGAACTCTGTGCTGTGCATTAGCATTGTATACAGGCATTGGCAGAAAGTACTTCGGCTGATTTATACCTGTTCTTCCCATAACCTCCTATTAAGCGAGATTTCTGATATGCGCCTCCACAAAAGGGAGAAGTTGTTATGAGTCGTGTTGCCACTTGCCAGCTTCATGGTAGCTTTGCTATTCTGTCCTCAGTGTGCTGGGATTCCAATTTGATACGTTTCAGGAAACATATGTAGCAAAGAAAAAATACTCCCTTAATCCCTTCTTTCAGTCAGTATTTTGAGGGTTCTTTTTGCTTGTTTTCTCTTTCATCAATGCTTGTCCCTCATGCAATAGCATCAGGGAGAAGAAAGTCATTTGGGGAGCAAGTGAGTAATAGTAAGTCTGCTGGGATTTCAGGGGGTTTTGGTGCATACAGTAACACAGTAGAAAGTATTAATATCCCTTCTTGTCCATATTCCCAAATGAATTGGTAAAAA
This sequence comes from Grantiella picta, assembly GCA_013397955.1. Taxonomy (NCBI): domain Eukaryota; kingdom Metazoa; phylum Chordata; class Aves; order Passeriformes; family Meliphagidae; genus Grantiella; species Grantiella picta. The sequence continues at coordinate 1,129,353 of VZRM01007011.1, forward strand.
CACTTTTGTTGTATTCATGTTTAAAATGTTTCTACTATCAAATCAACAGAATGGAAACACAATATTTTGCCTGGTTCTCTTTGGACCAAACTCAGATTTACAAGACAATATATCCAGTGCCTAGAAAGCAAAAAAGATCTTTATTTCTTCTTCCCCCCCCCCACTTTAATTTTTNNTTCTCCGCCCCCCCCCCCCTTTCATTTTTCCGCGGGGGAAGTTCTCCTGTGTTTATTACTATTACCTTATGAATTAGAGGCTAAGTGTTCTAAAGTCACACCAGTGGAGAAAGGAGATAAGTGGATACAAACTTGCTGTTACACAAGCTTCTTGACTTGGTTTAAAAGTTGTAATGGAGCAGGGGAAGTGCCGGAGTGAATCAGGCTCGAGTTTCAGATGATTCCGTATCTTGTCACCACTGGTGTTTCCCACCAGCTGGTTAAAAGAAAGATGCACTGGTTTAAGTATACTGATTGTAAAATATAATTTTTTTAAAATGAAGCGTTACATGTTTCTGACTCCTCATGAGCTGACTGCACACCATGCAGCCTTTACCTTCCTCTTAACTTTTTCTTGAGGGGTGCTACAGAACAAGGATAAAGTGGCTGTTATAGCTTCTGCTCTTTTAGTTCAGTTTCAAATTAAAGCAAGACCCTTTTTTTTTTTCACTGTGGCTTGGTTATTTCAGAGAATGGCCCATATCCGAGTGTGATTGTGTAGAGTCCAGGTGTCAGTTCTCTTTCTGTTTTTGAAAATATGTTAAATGTGTATGTTGTCTGAGGAGTCTATGGACATGGAATTTTGTTGTCCATAAAATGACAAAAAGAAGGACTGAGTGTTAAGGGAAATTATTTTAATTAAAAAATATTTATAGGCTTAGTAGGTCTCACCTTGGAACAAATACTACATCTGTGACTGTCCATGAGTAATACATAGCTTTGGGATTTATAATAATAGGTGGTTCTTTTCTCTTTTTATTCTGCTGTACACTGATCTTCTCTTGGGGTTTCAGTTGCCAGTTCTTTGCTGACAACTACAAAATACACCTTGTTCCCTGCCTGCCAGCTTCACACAGCCGTCCTGTATCCTGGTATCTCCTCTAAAAATCTCCTCCAGCAGTTAAAACCCAAGGCAGAAGGGAGGCAAACCTGAACACATTATCTTGGCCTTTCACCATTCCCTGTTTTTTCTTCTGGTGTTGTTGAGCAAGACCTTGACCCATGTGATTTCGGGCAGCAGAAATCAGAGTTGAATCTGACTCTTTCAGAGTTTTGACTCATTTTCTATCACATTTCTGGCCAGTAGGACTTAAAACTGACTGAGGGTTGTTTGTAGGTAGACATAAGAGGAATGGGGATTTTAATCTATTAAGTACAAGATTTAAGCCACTGCTCTTGCTTCATTTATTTTCACTTCATATAAAGCACAGCTATGAAACTAGTTCATGTAGGATTTGTAGATCAGCATCCAGGAGTGTGCTTTGCTTGCTGTATTCCTGGGTGTGTTGACAGTTGCACCCAATGCCCAGTTAGAAGAATCGATGGGGAATAAGCTTTTAAACGTTTTGAGGAAAGGCTGTTATTTAATGTGACAACAGTGTATCCAGTAATTATGAGAGATTAAGCCTGTTCTCAGGGGCTCGCACAAAACCCTTGCTGAAGAATACTGGTGTGATCATGCTAATCCACTTTGTATGCCCATTTCCAGCAGTTTGAAATGCAGATTGAGATGAATGTTTCTTGTACCCAACCACCCCCCTCCCTCCTCAGTTTCTGAATATAAGTGATTGGTAAATTTTCAGTTTGTTTGCGTTTTGTCCTTATGTCTGTTTCCTTCCTTGGCTTCCTCCCTCTTGCCTTGGGAATGCTGACTAGAATTGCTAAAGAGGGAGGCAACAGTTTTCCAGTTGCAGTTCATAAGCAATGCGCGTACCCACCACAAGAAAACTGCAATGTTTTCAGTCACACAGACTTTGCTATAAATAGCTCTAAGCTCTTTGTATGTACTTCTCTTTAGGTTATCAGGGGATGTATTCCAAATAAAATCAAAGACAGGGAGGCCAGCAGGAGTCTTGCTGACAATGCAGGGAGAAAAAGATGCTTTGGGAAAGTTGTTACCTGCACAGCTGTTGAATCATATTTCATGAAAATTATTTGTTGATTTGCATATGCAAAAATATTTTCATTTGTATTTATCAAAACTGTGTCACCTTTAGTCCACCTGAGTTACATAGGCTACACAGTAAAAATTAGTTTGAAAAAATACTGACTTTGAGGACGGTCACATTACTGTATAGAGATGCCTAAGGTATCTTTTCAAAAGTACCTTAGGTAGCAGGACTCGTACAGGTTTGAAAGCCCATCTGAGCTAATACACCATGCCCAGAAGTATGGTCCTGTGTGGTGGCAGGCACTGAAGTCCTCAGCATAGCCATCACTGTAGTTTGGGGCTGGCTGTATCGGATCAGATGCTCTCCTGTGGCATGTACTCATCAACATATGGGTTTGCACCATCTGCGAAGAATAAAACAAGCCAGACAAAATCAAAATAAAATCCTTCTCACTGGATTCAGTGGAATGGTGTTGGATCCCAACTAACTGCAATAAAAAATATTAATAGCAATGCATAAGAATGAGCACAGAACTTCCCCAAAAGGTTTAATTAGTGTTACAACTGGGAGTGGGAAACTTCAAACTGGGACAAGCTAATAGTAATGTTTAAATAAAAAAGGATAGTCATTTGACTAGTTTTAAGAGTATACAGATACCTTCATTTTGGCTTTCAAAAGAAATTACAAACTATCTAATTAAACTGATTTTTGTCTGTGAAAATTGTGTGAGTGCTAAAGCCACATTTTTGAGGTTGGCTGTGTGCTTGTACATGGAGAGGCTGCCAGTAGTTTTGGTTAGAATTGTTGATCCTGTATAATTAAGCCTGGGAGCTGAATGTTTTGAGGAGAGGAAGCATTTTGGTCTTTCATTGCCTCTCTCCCTGTCTCTTCTTTTGACAGAGCCAGGACTTGCCTCTCAGGAGTTTCTTTCCAAGACATGAAGGCTTAGCGTGGTGGTGGTATTTTCTCATCCTCTTTGAGCAAGATTTACACTCCTGGTGCGAACTTACTCATTATTTCTGTTCCCCTGATGGGACAGGATTGCTGTCTGGTGGCAGCTCTGTTCTGCTCCCCCACACAGGCAGAGAGAAGGATGAGTGCACCTGTGCTGTCCAGTATTTGCCCATCTCCAAAGAGCTTCAGTAAAGTTGTTTTCAAGCACCGTGACAAGGGACAGAAGAATAAATGGGGAAAGCAGAGCAGGGCAAGGCTAGAAACCCAGTCTCCAGGACTCCTACAGGACCATTTGTATGTTTAGTATTACATGTTTTGGCCCAAGCCACTTCTGTAATTTCACTGGTGTTTTATCAGGCATTTAGTGAAGCTCTAAAACATTCTTTCTTCCCCCGGTTGCTGCAGAAACCTTGTATCCATCACAATTTTATTCCATGATGTTCAAGTTTCTGGCATTTCCACCACAAATTGTTCAACAATATTGGATTTCAGTCTAGTGCTTTGACATTAAAGTTGAAGTCATGTTGATGTCATCTTCCAGATGTTCATGTCTTCTGAATAAAAATTTTGTTTGTTTGCTTTATTTCAAATTACAAAAACACATGGGGAATTCTGGATGTGATCCCTCATGTTATACAAAGGCCTGTGTGTGTCCTGTCAGAAATCAAACAAAACTTTTCTTCATGGAGTAGCAGCAGAGACTTCAAAAAGCTGGAAACATAGGTGGATTTCTTCACCCACCCGAACAGAATGGCTTTGTTATGTGCCTGAGCCTTGTTGTTGCAGCTGCGGTAACTGTGCAGAAAGGAGATGTGTGGCTTCTGCCTGAAGCTAGTATTTTTGCTCTGGTGCCACACCAGTTCTGTATTGGTGTGTTGCTTTGACTTAATAGTCAGCCATGCCTCACTTGTAAAATGAACTCATAACAACAACAAAAAAAAGTCCCCACTTTGTCCTTCAGGTATGCAAAAATTTATTTTAACTTGCAAAATAAATTCGGGTATACTGTGGATCTCACTCTGCTGGGATGCTTTAGCAGTGAGGTCCATGGCTCACATTTGAGCTGTTGCCTTCCCTGTTGTCTCAGCTTTCTCCCAAAGGCAGGGGTTTGTATTATCCCATGTTTCTTGTGTCAGCATGCTACAGGGGAATTGAAGTTCAAATGCCTCTGAGCTACTGAAGGCTTTTTGGGTGGTCGTGAGCGTTAACATTTTAAAACCCAAGGAGTCAGCACTTAATGATCTAGGAGTATTTTAGCACAGACAGAAGAGATGTGGTTAAACTCATGGTCCTTGCTAATGCTTGTGTTTTGAAAATTAATCTACTATTTTTTTTTAAATGAAATTCAATTGCTGTGTTTTATAGGCGGAAAGCAAAATAAGACTGAGATATTCACTCTTGAGGTAGTGAAAAACTGTTCAGACCTTTCTGCTGTATCCTGTTTCAAAAGTTGAGAATATGATTGTTTAATACTACTGCTAATCAAAAAAATTCTGGTCGAAATAAGACTATGGAGTTTCAGTATCAGTGGTGTACACAGGGTGGCATAAAATATACTCCTCTGTGCTATTTTCCACATCCATTAACAAATACCTTTTATGCAGTCTCATTAAAGTGCCACAGCGGACATAGAAATCATTCTGTAGGTCATATGTGGTGCCACAACCAATACTATAGTACTTAAGTAATGTTGTAGCTGCTTTCCTTTCTATTTTCTTCGTTTAAAATATCTTTCACAGCAACTATATGTAACTGCAATGAACTGGGAAGATCACACAATTTCATAGTTGATGGAACTTCTGCATGTACCATTGTGGTTAGTACCTTGAGAAGGAGTATCAAGCAGGCTGGTCCTGTGACAATACTGATAAAAGGCATTTCTTGCTTTCAGTGCATCAGGTCAGAGGAGCTCTTTGATTGTTTCTTCATCTTAGTTTAGTTAAATTTTGCTCCCATTTCTACTGGAGTTGCAAAAAACTGTTTATTGTTAGTTTGTAATAACTGGAGGTAATAGCTTTTTAGACACTGGATTCACTGAGTCAAAAGACATACCTTTTTTTGTGCTAATAAATGACAATTATTGTTTCCACCACAAACCAATTAGTTTTCTCTTGTGATATTTGTTGATTTACACCTTGGTGATAGTGGCATGTTTGTATAATTTACTTTGAGAAAAATTGCCTCCTTTCTCTTGTTCTTTATTGTTAACAAATTGCTTATTCCACATAGGTGTGCAGGCATAAAAGGTGGATGCTTGATTTTTCGAGTAAGTCAGGACAAGTTTGATTTCTAGGAAAAAAGGCCATCCTCCACCATTGATAACTGTCTATCTTGCTTGACTTGTATCACACTAACAGGGGTGTTGCATATTAAAATAAAGGGAGTGTGTGGTTTCATTCTATCATGTTCAGCCATTTCCTCTTGCCCAAATTAAAACTGTTTTGAAATCTTGCCTTCCCACCTGCTACTGTAACTGGAACAGCTCTGCTTCAGCCTCTCCTTACCCTGGTGTCTCTGAATTTCCTGTCCCTGTGGGTTTGTCAGTCCTTAGCACTGCTGTGAATATTCCTATTCCTGTGCAACCCAATATTCGAGTCTGGTCTTGAGCTTGCAGCATATGTTTCCCACACAGTCCAAATTTGGTGCAATATACTGTAAGTTAATCTCCAGTAAAGCACAGCGAAGAGAAAAACCTGGGAAGAAAACAGATGGAGAAAGTAGAGCAAACAATTTGCATATATATATGACTCTTAGTTAAGATTAGCATTTCCCACTTTGCCTGAAAAGCCCTTAATAAAAATCAAACTGCATGTTTGCCTCAAATCAGCAGAACTGGAGGGGATGCCCTAATGGCAAAATGTCACCCCAGCCCAGGGACAGCCCAGCACAGGGCGCGAGGGACCTCCATCTCCTGCTCCAGCCCCGTGATGTTGGCACAGTTCTGGGATGCTGTAGGCAGAAGGGCAGGGAAGAAACTGCTGTCTGCGGGTTATTTACTCCTCACAGCCTTCATCGGGCTGAAGCATCACCAAGGTCCTGAGTTACTCTACGTGGGTGGCTGATGGAGGAATGTGACCATCTTCTCATTTATTAGTAGTCCTTCATGGTTCTTTCTGAGCATGAAGATACAAGAAGTTCTTGGGCATGAACTTGGTGCCTCCTCTGCACTTGAGGTGCATAATATGGACATGTATTTCATAGCAGGCATTTATTTATCTAGAACACAAAAAATCAGGTTCCCTTTTGCAGAAACAGGATTCTGCTTGGGATTCCTCTGAAATTTCCATGCTTGTGTAACTCCATTCTCATATCTGTCCAAACCCACACAACAATAAGATGTTGAGGTGTTCAAACACAGCAATATACCACCTTCATTAAAGGAAAGCATTGAAAAATATTTAAATTCAGCCATGCAGTAAAGAAATAAATAAATCACAAATCTCTTTTGTTTCAGCAGTTAAAAAGGCATAGAAGTTTTCTCACACCCACAAGCTCAAGAGTGCTGTATTTAGAGTGCTGAAAAGCAAATCCCAGTACTGAAGCTAGCTTCTCTGGCAGGCTGCATTTCGGTATACTGCCTCAGTCCTGGAAGCAGTGACTAAAACATACTTATTTTTGACATGTACCCTGGTACTGTCTGTCTTTCACAGATTGCAATGGAACCAGATAGTGGCTTACATTTGTGTTAGTGTAAGTAAGACTTTACTACTTGTTCGGGTTTCAAACCTGCATGCTGAGTGTGAAATTCTATCTTAGGGGACATGGCTTCCTGTTGATAGAAGTTGCTTATAAGTAGACTTCTGCCTTCTTTTGACCATTTAGCAGCTAAATAAATAAAATCTCAGATCTTGCTAGGTTTTTGTCTTTGTGAACTTCTGCAAAGGTGAGAGGTTTCTTGGGTAGTAAAGGCTGCCCAGGTCAGTTGTAACAATCCTGCAAAGTCACTGCCATGTACATCAGCACAACTGAAAAGATTGCCCTGGCTACTTCCAGATGGCTGTGCTGCAATGGCTAAAAAACTCCTAACTTTGAAAAATGCAAGTATGGATGTAAGCTACTTTTCTGGATATGGCATTCAGAAGGGTTGTCAGGGTTTTTTTTCTGTACTTGATGATGGCAATCCAACTAGTTACCAAAATAACTTTTCATATGTTTGAGGCAGAGCATCTCCTGAGGCTGCTTCAGGGGACACCCTGAGGAAAGCCAGTTCCCAGCCGCAGTCAGAACGGCTGCGGGGGTGATTGCAGCTGGGCGCATGGTGGGAATTTGTGATTTATGGAATCGCCACGGGACCAACTGGAGATCACTTGCTTCTTTCTCATTTCTACTTAAAGAGGGACATTACAGTAAATAATGTCTGTGAAGAGGAGGGGAAAACTCGCTGTGGTGTGTTTGACCTCCTTCTCCTTTTGCATTCCTTTAAAGTTGGTAAGTAAGTAATTTGGGGAAAAAAATCAGCACTCCACAACGTTCCTTTGTTTCTTCTGCTGATCTACCTTCTCTTCCTGCTCTTGGCCCTCCTGCGAGCCACCGCTTGGTTAGCTTGAGCAGCAAAATAAGTGTCCTCAGGAACTGCCGCAGCACAGAGGATAAAGTGTTTCCTGACTTCCTAATGGAGATAATTAAAATGCAACTCAAAGAAAATGTTTACATGCTACTTGCTTTCCTTTTGCAGTAGGGGTATACTGTGAAGTGGGGGACACTTCTTCCTTTCAAAATATATTAATACTGATTTCAAGGCCATGGAAGAGGGCAATCATTGCTTTTTTCTTCAGGTGATTGTAGGCTTGCCTTAATTTTTAATGGTCTCTTTCATTATTTGAAAACAGTTTTTTCTGTATCCACAAAATATTGTGAAGAACAAAAAGCCGAATTTCTGAAAAAATCCCTCTGTGGATTTATATACTTTTGTAGCAGGGCTCAACCAGTTACTTGGCTGGTGTAAATGGCTTCTGCAGTTATTCCAGTGCCTTCTGAAATCCCCAAATGTGTGACCATTCCCCCCACCTCCCCAATGGGTTGTGTGGCTCTGGGCCCCAGCACTGCTGCTGATGAGGACCAGGGGTATTCAGCTGCCCAGTGATGCCTCAGGCCTGTGGTGTTGCCCTTTTCTTAGGCACCCGCTTGAACTTACTGCCAGAAGCAGCACAAACCTTTGACATCTCACCATTCTCTGTAGAAGTGATGGGTTTAGGTCATGGTTGTGTGGAGATCTCTTCTGTTATAATGGCACAGCAAAGAGCTGATGCTCTTGACCCAGGTTTGGCAGCAGGGAGGTTACAGACAAAGCACTTAACTCTGCATTTTACTCCCAACATCTCAGAAAGCAGTAAAGGCATTAATCCATTTGTGTTTGCAGCATGCATGATTCTGTTAGTGATGAAGGCCAGAGTAGCTGTATGAAAACCTAAAGTGTTTTCTGACAGCATCAGTAGATTTGGATGGCAACTGGCAAGAAAACTTGGGTTTTCTTTGTCATTTCTCCTATCCCACATGAGCAGAGAGGGCACAGGTTTGACTGGAAGGAGTTGATTTCTTTTTTAGATACTTATCTGTTCTTATGCATAACTCAAATCTTATTTCAAACACAGATGCAAAACTTGATTCAGTTATTATCGTAGCTTTTAATGAGCTGGACTTATTGCTTCAGTGAAAGCAATGTAGAAGATGAGATAAATCTCTTTTCTCCTTGTGGGGCTTCTTCTCAGAGCTCTGAGAGCCATACCCTCAACTCACTTTGATTGTGCCCTTTTGCTGCTGTAGCTCTTCAGAAAATGCTGATTTTTGGGGGCTGAATTCAGAATTTAGGTATTCAAACTCAGTTTTCTGCTCTCTCCTCTCAAAGGAAGAAGGAGTGGCAAGGAAGAAGGACAGGCCATGAGCCCCCAACAGCTCTGCTCTCTGTCGTCCATATGGAATAGGGGGAGCTTGCCTTGTCCCAAGCACCACCACAAAGGTGGCTTTCAAAAGGTTGCCAGACTGGGAGAGAGGAGGCAGGGAGGGAAATAAGGTTGTTCTGGGGGACTTCATCCTGGTGGAAAGAGTGGGCAGTCAAGGGGCATCAGGTAGCATTAGCCTGTGACTAGGGAAATCAAGTGGGAAATGCTGGGGCCCACCAGGACTCGTCCAAGGGAATGGGAGAGGGTAAGGAGCCTCAGGCTGAGCGCATGATCACGCCTAGGTATAACAAGTATTTAGCGCTGGAGCAAGTCCAAGTCTGTTATGATTTGCTTCGTGAGGGTGAATCAGAAGGATGAAAAAGGCAGCTGTTTGCTGCCAGGATATTGTAGCAATGCTTTTGAAAATGCTTTGATATCATACTCTGTAACTCTTTTGTAGTTGGCTGAATCAATATGTTTCTGAAAGGTGCAGCACATGGAAACTTTTTATAGCACTTTTTGGAAAAGCTGTAGCCTTTTCCCTATCTCAGAGGGGAAGGTGCTGAGTGGTTGGATGAAGGCATTGTGCACATCCACACGTGTGCGCAACCAAGGGGTGGAAAAGCCCAGGGAGCAGAGGAGTGAAACACCATGGCTCAGCTGGTGTGTTGGGCTGGGGAAGGAATGAGTGGTGTGCCTGCTGCTGTGGCAGAAGGTGCCACTTGTGGTTCTTGTTTCTTGGGGAGTTGTTTCCATCTTCTGCCATAAGAGATTATTTTTATCTCTGGTAAACAGCCTTAATTCCAGTTCTGTGTGATCTTTAGTACAACCTACATGTAGGCCAACAGGTGGTCGCCCACGATTCAGAGATCATGATCTTGGTCTTGATTCAAACGCCCGTGGGAACTTGTTCTACAAAGCATGCTTGATGTGTTTTCAATAACTCCCAGTGCTGAGGAGAGATTTTATTAAATCTGAGTAGGTTTAGATTCTCTGGTTTTTGACTGCCTTGTGCTCAAATATGTTTGTTTGCTCCTGTCCTGCCCAGTGAGAAGTGATGAAACCTGGATGTCTGAGGCAAGGCTGCCAGCTTCTTGCCAAATGGGGTGACAGAAAACAGTTCTCAGAAGTAATGATAAGTGAAAATTTAGTGTCAGCAAGAATTTCTGTGTCAAACTGACTGGTTGAATAAACATATTTCCATCCAGAAGAGCTGTGCCTCTAGAAAAAGAGTTTGACATCAGGTGTTTAAACCATAGGACAAGGAGTTGTGCTTTCAACTCAGTGTATTTGAAGTTTGGTCAACACATTCCTACTGAAAATCAAAATTTCCTGTGGAAATTAATAAGAACAAAACTAATGGCAATATTGCTCACATTTTAGATTCGAAGATATAACCAGGGATATGCTTTGAATTCCTTACAGCTTGCCTCCATTTCTGAGCCCTTATTATATAGTGATGTTAGATTTGTGAGTTTTGTATTAATATTTGGTCATTAATTCTCTCTTTGGATTGTCAGACCGAGCTGTATTCTACCTTCCCTCTATACCTTCTGACTCCTTCTCTAGGGTGTATTTTTCAGCAAATTTCAGTGTACCACAGCAAAGAAGAATCTTAATCTTGCTGAGAAACTCAAAATTCAGAGCTGCAGCCAGCCTTCTCTGTAATAAACAGTAGTTACTAAGACTTGGTCTGATTTTTTGGACATCAGTTCTTGTGGCAAACGAACTTTTATCATTACTTTTTCCTTTGTGGCAGGCAGGCAGGCAGAACTGAGGCAGCCAGGGATGTTATAGGTGCAGGCTGATGCTGAGTCTTCCTCTCATCAGCAGGAGTGTTTGGATGGCCATGCTCCTCCAGTGAAAAGTCAGAAAATAGCATTTATGCTTTCTTAGCTCAAAAGATGTTCTGGTGTTAATGCTCTGGCTCAAAGACAGATTTAACAAAAAAAAAAAAAAAAAAAAAAAANAAGGGTTTCCCTGGGAACAAGACCTTGTGTAACCTCAACAGAGGAGGATGGCAGGCTGAGGTCTCTCATGCACAGTTTTGCCTGTACATTTTCGGCAGAAATATGAGGCTCTGTGACCTGGACAGTCATCAGGGTCTTATCATGATAGCAAGGTCTTTACAGGTTTTTGAGCAGCATTTTGTACCACAAAAGATCCTTGGCATTGTACAAAGGTGACGCAGGCCAGAATGTAGCCCAGTGAGATGAAGTCTGTGTGAACACTAGACTTTCCATTTTAAGGAGTTCATCCCCATGTGGTTTTGTAACTTTCCCTTTGTTTTTCTTTTTCCTTCCTAATAAGGATAAGTTGCAAACCAAACTAAGTATTGTAGTTGCTTTATTCCAGCTAAAATAAATACTCACAGTTAGAAACATGCAGTTTAAATTAAAGGCCATGGGCTGTTCTTTTTTTACTGCACAGCAGTTGGCTACACAGACATCAAGGTTGTCCTGTGTCCTGCTGGAAGTTATCTGGTTTTGCACTGACTGGACCTCTGTGGACCTCTCTCTCTCTGTTCAGAAATTTGACAACACATCTACCATTATGTTCCTTATGTTTTCATTGAGGTTGCCAAAAGTTCCCATTAAAAGGTGATTTGCTCATGAGGCCAACTTGTCTTTCATTTTGAATATTTTCCTATGCATCCTGAAATCAATAGTGCTTGGTTAAAAAACTTGAACAACAGGTGTTTTTTAAAGCATGTGAAAAAGGAGATCTGAAAAAAAATGCAATAAATATGTTTTGCATTGGTATGGTTTTGGATCTGTATCTCCTATTCACCTCTATTCCCAGCATGAACCGGCAACAAAAATAAATAGCAGGCAACAAAGCTAGTAGTAATGCCAAAGCTTCAAAATAAATGTGGTTGCTTGTGAAAAAGCAGTTGAGTGAGTTGGATGAAATGGCAGTGTAATTATACGGTAGCAAGTCAAAGTTTGATAGCTTGGAGCTTATCTTAGCACAGCATGCCACTTCCCCCCCCCCCCCCACCAGCCCTTGGTCTGGCGTGTTTCTTTTTCAGCACTTCATTCCTAGTTGTTCATTTCAAAATAATCCTATCAAACCTTAAGTTTGTTGTTCCTAATGATTTTGGAAGCAAATTCAGACAGTAATTAAAATGGCACAGACCAAAACAGTTTACCCAAAATATCCCCAAAAGTAAAATTTCGGGTAGTTAAATTGAACGTTGTGAATTCCCAGCTCTGCAGGATTCTTTATTTTGTTAACAATTCTTGGATTAGGTTCAGTTTTGCTGAGATAAAGGACAACGGTATGCAAGACTCTTATGGAAAGAGTGCCTATGCCCTAAGTGCCCTGAAACTGAGGACTGCCTGTTAATGTATGTGTACATGAAACTAGTCTACTGTCACAGAAGTTTCCATTATTTGGGACATTGAGCAGAATAGAATGGCTTAAGGTTTAACTTATAAATTTTAAGTAACTAGTATGCTTTTAAACAGTGCAGTAAAAATTGCTTCCTTTAGTAGTCAAGGTCTCTTATCTGATACCTGCTTCCTTCCCCCTCTGTGGATGCTTCCTGTTTTCCATGTCAGTCCACACATCCCCCCATGCATTTCCATGTGCCTTTTCCTGTTGTCCTCTGACCTGTTGCAGCTGCTTCTCAGATGCCTCTCCACCAAGGAAAGGTTCCAAAGCCCAGCTGGCTCCTATACAGTGCCATGAAGACACACTCTGAGGACACCTACCCTCACCCCTAGAGCAAGGAGGCAGCAGCGCATGCATTTCTGGGCATGCTGCTGCAAAGTATCCTGTGGGCCATTAACAGTGCATATCCCACTTGGAAGTCCTTCTTGTGTCTTCACCTTGTCCCCTGTGCTGTTTGTATTGTGCAGGTGGCACAAGAAAAATGACAGGAAAATAAGATGAGTCGGGTCTGTGATAATATGCAGTTAAATCATGTCTGTGCTTTCATATATGACTCAGTTACCCTCTCTGTGATGGCTATTACTATGGAAATAAAATGCTGACTGATAACTGGGAGAAGACTATTTAAGGAAGGATCCTGCTTCTCACGTGTAGAGTTGCATCATCAGGGGTTCAGTAGGGTTTGGCTGTCAAGCAGAAAGGCATAGAGACACTGTCTGTACATCATTGTCAAATACACCCTAGTTCATGAGTGTTTCCAACCGTCCTTTCTACTGTTTTACAAGAGAAATGTGACTATTTATTTCAGTTACCTATGTTCCAACAACAGCAGAACTGAAGTGGAGTATTACAAAATACTTTTTTAAAAGAGAAAAGTGCACGAGACATGATTATGTGGCCTGTATTTTCTTACATGTTTTTTTTTGAAGAATACATTTTGTTTCTCTTCCTTTTTGTTCTCCTACTGCAGGGGACGGATGTGGGCACACAGTGATGTATCAAGACAGTGGGACACTGGCATCCAAGAACTATCCTGGGACATACCCAAATTACACTCTTTGTGAAAAGAAAATCCAAGTGCCTGCAGGAAAACGCCTGATCTTGAAAATTGGAGACCTGGATATCGAATCACAGAAATGCGAGTCCAGCTACCTTACCATCCAGAGCTCTTCAACAATGCATGGTATGTAAGAGGCAAGGCCACAGTTGATGCGTGAACTGCTAACAGTGTGAGTAAAAGCCAGCTTAGCAAAATGCAAGAAATGTCAGCCTTTGTCCTCTCCTCCTCCTTTTTGTATTCAACTGTGTTGTTCTCTGTATGGGAAACCATTATCCCTCACACTGTGTAGCTCTGCCAAGGCTGAGGGTGCTGCCATGCTGTGCTGTTGGGGCTACAAGGACATGTGCTCTGTCACAGCTGTCCTGAGGGCTCTGCCTTCAGACCTGCAGAGCTGGACTATCTCAGTTTTGGTACAGCAAGTCCATACATCAGCATTGTTCTTGTGTAGGGAAAGAGCTTCCTCACAAACTAGACAAAGATGGGAAATTGGAGTCAGTGATCCTGTGCGTCTCTATTCCTAGGCAGTCCATGGCTCAGAGAGGAGATAACTTTTACTATTGCTAGCTGTCAGCCACTTTACTAATGTACAGGGTTTAATACTTGCACATATTAAATGCATACAGCCAGACTCCACTCTTGTAAGTGATTTGCACAGGAAGATAAGCAAATAATCTGCTATAGATGTGCACTTAAAACAATCATAACGGCAACAGGATTCTCCCCAGGGAGAACCTGAGGCCTTCCTCAAAATGGTTTTCCCAGCCAGTTGTCACTGAAACTTCTGATCTGCACTTTCTTGAAGAGTCAAACTGATTTTCAAGTCATTCACCCTTTTTCAGAAGTCCAATTTAAATTCAAAGCTGCAAGGAGTTCTACAATGTAGAAATAAACTTCTGAATTGACAGTTCATAAAATTTTGCCTGCTGGGAGGGGGCTGTGTAGCCCTTCAGTCAGCTGAGGCTAAATGTGCTGTACTGCACTTAACAAGCAGAATGGATTCAAGGGAAAAATATGATGAAGATATGAGCTGCACAGAGCCTCTGCAGGTTTTCCACCTTGCTGCTTGGCTCAGAAAAGTACATGGTTCTCCAAAGATGAGATCTCATAGGATATCTTAGTAGTTCATTTATCAGCATGATAGGCTTATCACTCATCTGGTAAGAGAAGATCAAGTGAGGTATTAAAGGCTTGCTCACAAAGGAAGGTAAAGGTAATTATTGTTCTCATGGGGGAGGTATTGCATTTTGAAACAACCTGCACTGAGAGTGGGCAGTGACATACTGATATCTAAGCCTTGCATGGAACTTGGTTTGAGGCATAGGAAACATTTCTATTCGTGTCTGCTGGAATTTTTTCATGTTATTTATTCTTTTCTTCACTGTGAGAGTGGTGAGGCACAGGAACAGGTTGCCCAGAGAAGCTGGGGATGTACCATCACTGTTCCAACCCAGGGAGGGTTGGAATTAAATGCTCTTTAAGGTCCCTTACAACCCAGGCCATTCTATCGTTCTATGATCTGTTTCATAACTAAGTCATGAGTTGTGTTCACCTGAAGCAGTCTGTCTGCACTAGGCAGTAAGAAATATATGGTTAATATTGCATTAGCATATCTTTGAATAATTTTTATTGATACTGTCTTGACATTTCTAGTCCAAGGATCTTCTTGGAAACAGGGATAAATCAATATGTTGTTTTTTGAAGTGAAAAATGAAGCTTGGAT
Organism: Grantiella picta; assembly: GCA_013397955.1. Lineage (NCBI taxonomy): Eukaryota > Metazoa > Chordata > Aves > Passeriformes > Meliphagidae > Grantiella > Grantiella picta. The sequence continues at coordinate 1,144,469 of VZRM01007011.1, forward strand.
GTTGATTGAAGTTCTGGCTCCTTACAGATCAGCCTGAAGGCATCTTCACATCATTTATCCTGCAGTTATTCAGCTTATAAGCACAGAATACCTGTGTATTATGCAATCAAATCCACATAATTAATTTTTTTAAAGTATTCCCACACACATTTTCAGATCTGATTGGTAATGTCTGATGCATGTGGACTATAATTTACATTCTCAGTAATGAACTGCACAATTAGCAGATTTTGGTCATATCTGATTAAACCAGTTTTATAGCTTGGGCAGACATGCCATCTGTAATGGTTTTTGTGGTCTGCAGCTTGCTGTAAACTTTCCCACCAGCATACCTACAGAGTCTCTACATTCAGGCAAATCTATGCAGAATGGATGTGGAAATAGTTCTATAGGCATAAATTCATGGTGTTGATTATGTTTTAAAAGACATGTGAATTCTTAGATGAGATTAGAGCTTCTCTGAGTCAACAGTCTTGCTATAGCTTTGGGTTTCAATATGCATTTATGCAAGCAAAAGAAGCCCTGTGAATAAGCACTGCAACATCCATTCAGTCTGTTAAGTGTCCTTTTAGACAGCTGTTTACGAACTCAGATCTCCTCTTTGCAACTTTTCCCTCTTCATGAACGTCTACACGCAGGTCAACATCTTCCCTCTGGCAAGGGAGATACTGACCTTAGCCATTGAAATTCTTTCACAGAATGATGGAGACTTGGAACTATTTTGCAGGCACTGAAAACATCTGAGCAATTAAAAATTAATCTTTGTGTGTTTTCTGTATTTGACCTGGGTTTAAAAAGGAAAACCTAAAAAGCAAAGTATGAATGTTGGCAGTGTGAAGACTGCTCATGTTTCAAATTAGGCTGAGTAGCCTTTGCTCTTTATTTAGGAGGTTTGCAATTACAAGACAATAAGGTCCAAAGGGAAATATGTTTTAAATATCATGCTGATCTCTTCAGCTCTGTAGAAGACAACAGTATGAATGTCAGCATGAGTACAAACATCTGTGGAGGAGTATATCTGAAGCTTAAAAAATTGGTTAGAGGCAAAATACTAGATTATGTGTGCAAATATAAAATTAGTGTAAAGAAGACTCCAGATGATAAAGTATTGTTTTCCTTTAAGGTTTCTTCCAGTCTTTACATTTGACTGTGATTCGTTCATCATTATAACCATCTGCAGGGATTCTTGTAATACAGCAAGAAGTAACTCAATTTGTCTTTGGGGTATTTATATTCCATGCAGTAAGGGGAAGCTGTTAAATACAAGTGAATGGATTAATTGATTTGTGTTAGTGAGAACATTGATGTTACTTTCGTAAGTTGGTGACTACAGATTAGACCACTTACACGCAAATTTTATTTAAGTTCAGGACATTCAATGAATTTTCTAGACAGATAGAAGAGTACAATGAATTCCTAGAAAAGCATGTAGTGTTTTTGTGTATGCTGATCTACTGAAGCTTTTCTGAGTCTCAACTAAGACACAAATGTGACATAACAGTTCTCACCTTTGGTACTTCTCAGCTTTGATGGACCTGTGAAAGCAGCTACTGAATTCTGATTTCTCCAATATTGCAATTAAGAGATGATAATTAAATAATCTTAGTGAAGCTCTAAAATTGGAATCATACAGTGTCTGAACACTGTATCTCTGAGTTATTACTCTACAAATTATTTTCTTCAGTGTTCACTGGAGGAAGGAACCTGTAGCAAGCCTTTTCTTTTAAGCTGTTAGCTCTGTATCCAAATGTAGATGTGAAAATATTAATCATCAGTCAGCAAAGGGAGCCTAACACCCATTTTGGTGAAACTGAGTCACCTTTGTCTGACAAACATTTAAATATTAGCACAGCTTTGCACGTGTTGTCTCTAGGAGAAATAAATAGATGATCATGTTCTGTTTCAAAGGCACAGCTTTTCACTGGATTAAAATATGGGTTTTCTTGTTCCACAGAAAATTAATATGAGCGTAATCTCACAGTGCAGACAAGGTGCAGCCTTTACCGACGTGCTTTTCTTCTCGAGTTAATTGCATTATCTGAGCATATTAAAAATACTGAGCTCTGAAGCAGAGCTTCTGATTTTTTAATTAGTTAAAGGGATATGTGAAAACAAGATTAACCATGTCAGCCCTGTAGTTCTCAAGAACAAAATTTGCACTACTTATGAAGGTGAATCATAAATGTTTTAAAAGTTCGACAGGAACTGCTTTTAGTCTGCTTCTTTTCATGTCTCTATCAGATTTCTGTACCTCTTTTGACCCCTTTTTCTTGCTTTTTTCTATTTCTTTCTCCATCTAATGGCTTATTTTTTTCCCTTAATTTTGTGAGATGTTCATCAGTCTTGACTGGAGAGAAAGCCGAAAGAAGAGATAAGTGCCTACTTACTTCCTCATTCACTTGCAGTCAGTAGGAGGTTGATGTGTTCCTCTGGGGTGGATGTCAGAGCTGCTGAGTGACTAGTAATAATTTGGAGAGTTAGTGCAGTTGACTTGTTCTTGCATAATTTACAGCTGGTAACTAACGTGAATCAGAGAATATACTGAAAATGCTTTCTTCTCCCCACACCCCATCACTAAAGGTACAGAGTGCCTTTGGATGCTTCCTACCTGTCATTATGACTTGAGGCGATTCATCAAATCAGTCACTCCTTATTATGTATTGAAATAAATATCTTGTTTGAATAAAGGGTGTGTCCAGGTTTCTTTTTCATCCCTCAAAGGAAACTTGTTATTACTGTATTGTTTCTGGTATTTCAGGAAACCCAGAGAAATGCCCAGACAAGTTCTTGTTGAAGATCAAGACGAGCAGTTTCTTAACAGTCAAAACTCTTTTTAACAGTTGGGTTTCACCAGAGTGGTTGCAGTATCCTGAGTTTTCAGCTTTGGAAGGATTGATGCAACAAAGAATGTCAGTGTTTTGTTTTATCAAATGGACCTTTTTTCCTGTTAGCTGCACACAGTGTATTATTCTCTGGGTTTTGTTAAACTACAGTTCTTCACTCATGATTCCTAGTTGCTGTGCTTCTGTCTTTGGATTTGGCTAAAAGCACAACAATGTTAAAATTGGGGATCTCACCTGAGGTCAAGCAGGCAGACCAACAGCCTGTGCAGGTGGCCCAGCCACTCCATTTTATGTTTAAACTTCCCCAACCTAACTCAGTTGCCTTTTTCTTTCCTTTATTGCAGTCTTTGGCAACCTTTGGAAATGTTAACTGAAAGTTATATTTGTTTTTTCTAAAACAAGAAATGCTTATCACTCAGCCTGAGGTCAGGCTATGTTGCACAGAGTTAAATGTTTAATAACGGGGCTGTCTCATCCTGACTACTGTGTCATACCATATCTGCAGAGTATTAAACACCATCTTCCCTGCATCCTGCAAGAAAAGGCATAGAGCAGCACTTTTTTCTCCTGACATGTCCTTGCAGGGTCATGCTGGTTCCCCCTACACATGTGCATGTCAGGGCTGGAGCAGAGAGGACCACTCTTTGTAAGAGGGTGAGGAAGAGTTACTGCTTATCAAAGTATTTGTGTGAATGTGGTATGGAGATGACTTTTGAGAGAGCAGGTGTTTTCATACAACAGATCCTTGCTGGTTTTGTAATCTATTTCTGAAAGACTTGCACTCTGGATGAGTTTTTACCTCTGAAGTGTAATCCCTATTCATCATCTCCCCTGTCCTTCCCCAGCTACTGAGGTAATTCCAAATTGATTTATTTGAGAAAAGGCTACAATTTAAACCACTGTTTTCTCCAAACAAATGCATTAAGACATGATAATCCTTTAGAGGCACATCTATGGATTTTTGTTGCATCTTGCCTGCCAACCACAGCTTACTCTGCAAGTGAAGACTGAAAAAAAGGAGAAGATTCTCTGTTCAGAGAGAACAGAGGACATAATGATTTAATATCCAAACCAAGTTTCTGAAAGATCTCTGTGAATGTCAAACTGCAGATTTCAAATGAAGCTGAGCAATTTGAAAGCAGAAAGAGCATAGTGAACTGGCCATTTAATTGCTAAAGAGGGGAATATTTGCTTCTAAAATGAAGCAAAAGCCTTACAGAAGAGGCAGAAAGTATTAAGAACTAGAGAAACAAACAGCATGTAGGCATTGCCAGCTGGTGTGAAAGTAGAGTCCTCTAGGCGCAGTACTCAAGGGAAGTAGAAAAAATAAAAGAGCATAATTCAAAAAAGAAAGTTCAGGAGCTGTGCCAGAACTTGGTTGACAGTAGAAGTAAACTAGACCTCATAAAACCAGACAATGCTGTAAAGATCATCAGATTTGCAAAACAACACTATTATGAAAAAGACAAAAGCAGTAGGCTATTGCTAACATTTAAAAAATAAACAACACGTAAAATAGTCTTTTCAGTCTCCAGAGGAGCCAGCCAAAGGATATCCACGAGACAATTTGCTGTGTATCTTGCAGGATGTTAATACTGCTTGGAGACAGTGATTCCAAAATAAAAGTGTTTTATTTAAGTCACCTAAACCTTACCAACAGATCAAATGTTCTGGATGAAAGGCATTTAAAAAGTTAGTTTAATTATGGAGATTATTAAATTTAGTATACTTGAAATCCTTAGGCCCCTAATATCTCTCCTGCAGAACATATATATATATATAAAGAATCTGGAGTGAACAGACAGAACCACAGTTGGGTCAACTTCTTAATGAGACACGGAAAGAAAAAAGGCCCTGGCATCTAGATATAGTAATACTGAAAGATGGAGAACACCTACTCAGTTTCATCACATGTAACACATCTGTTTATTAAATCAAACTCTTTCCTTTGTTCTTATAAACAAACCAAATGATCCTGCTTACTTAGCCCAGCAGAGCTCCAGCCAAGTCACTTTAACAGGAAGCTGAGAGAGATCAGCATTCATGACTCGTTTTTCAAGCCGAATATGCAAAACAACCCACCTCACAACTAACATTAGAAGATGAAAAACTGATAATGTGATCTGGCAGTTCTCAAAAGGAATCTTAAAAAACTTCTGGCGAAGTCCCAGGTTTAGGAATTAAATATTTATCCAGAGTCAAGTCCAAATGCTGCAGTAAAAATTAGCAGTGCCCTATAACCAAGTTTCTCATTTTCATACCAGGGCTTTCTCCATCATCCCTCATCTTCAGTATGATTGTACAGTATTCATATAACAGCCCAGGAAAATCAATAAATCCCAGGTGGAATGGACAGACAAGATGGGGGAGAACATATGAGTGAGTTTTAAAAGTAAACAATGGAAGTATTTTTATCACCTCAATTGCAAATGGAAAATACTGGGTAGTTTAAATACAGTTTTCAGGTGAAGTCCAACGTGCACAGATGCTGACTAGATTTAGTCTTCTAATGTCTATGCATTCTAACAATATATGTTTTTGAAGTAATAGGAAGTCAATAGAGAGCAAACCTATCAGGTACTACTGTGCCTATTGCAAGTGCATCTAATTAGGTACACCACAAGCCAAAATGCAGAGAGCTTGGGAGACTATCCTGTCTCTGGCACTACAACATGAAAGGAAATAGAGCACTGATGTATAGAAGTGCATGGGAAGGAGTACATAAAAGTACATAATTTTCTACAGAAAATTAGGAAACAGATGAAAGCAAAAAATTCTCTCATCAGTCAAAACTGAACCCAAAGGATTACCTTGACCCTGAATCAGTTTTACTTTCTAAGCATTACTAGTTGTCGCCTTAGGGAGTTTCTTGGAAGACCATCAATGTAAAATAATTGATTAGGGGAAAAATGAGAATTTGAAGTTAAAAAGGCCGCTCTGCAGAAACTTGGCAAAATGGAGAGAGGTGCTGCTTAACCAAACCCAATATCATTAGGTAAGTCAAATCGCAGGGGTGCTTTCACACTGGTCCTTTTAAACACAATGAGCACCAAAAAGAGTGGATTAACACCTTTTCCTAAAAACCAGACTGTACAAGTCTCCAGTTCTTTCAAGGAATAAAGAAACTCTGAATCAAGCTGGTGTCTGATTGGTTTCTCTAAGAACAGCAATACAGGGGTGAGATAATGCTTACACTTTTTCCTGACCCCACCTCTCAGCATTTATTTCTGTATTCAATAACATAGAAATAAATGCTGCTAGGTGCCAGGCCAGTCTGAGGACCTGACAGTGTAATGCTGATATGGTATTACCTGAATTATTGAGAAGAATTATATTCAAATGTTTTGCAAGCCTTCCTCAGTTTGCAACAAAAGAACAACTGAATGTTTTGTAGTATTAAGAAATCCAATACCCCCCCTCCCCCTTATTTTTTTCTTACAAATCTTTGCAGAAAACTTACAAATTTTTGGAAAATATACTTTCCTTGAATATATGCAGCCATTCTTGCTTCTATAACCTTTAAGAAATTAATCCTATGCTCCCTTAATTTTGAGCTACTCATGGAAATCTCTTGGCACACCATAACTTCTCTTGGCAGAAGATAACCATAGCCTGGTAACCTTTTTGGATTTATTACTTAATAGTAGAAACTTGCCTTTAGACATTGAGTGTAGGTTTATTAAGGTGATTGTTTCTGAATTTCTTGCTTTAATTTGGATTATACAGATCCATGTGTCTAGACTATTTTCTATTTTATTTTATTGGTTTTGCTCATGATGTGTGATTTGTTTGTATAATTATCTGGAACGTATGTAGACTTGCTACTGGAGGAGACAGTCATCCCTGATCCAGCCGATGTGTGGTTTAGTGAATCAGCAACCTAAAGCATACCTCCAGAGTAGATAGGTCACTGCCAGTCACTGCGAGGGAGAAAGCCAAAGAACACTTGTGAGAAAATATGTAGAGACAGTCCTTGAGAGAAGAAAAGGACTAAAGCTTTCTCAGGTGTTTTATTTTGAAGACGCGCAGTGCTCCCTGTCTTTTCCTCCTTTGTCTCTCTCTCTCTTTAAAAAAAAAATAAAAAAAAATCTAAGTTAGCACTCTACTTCTCCCACTGCAACCTGACACAAAAGACCTTCTCAAATAAATCACTCGTGCAGTTGTCTGGTATGACACAGTGTCAGATGCTGTCTTTTTGATAAGTTCATTTCCTAAGCAATTTGTTTAACCCTTTTTATAGACATTGTTTTCTCTGACTAACTCGTGAGTCATTTTTCAACACATGAGTACTCCAGGGAAATGTCACACTCGTCGCTTGTTTCTCTGCCTGCCTGGCTTCACCATATGATTTTTATAAGACAAAAGGACAAGAGTTCTTTCTTCTGTTTGTCCCAATCTGCTGACAGCTGGCTGTCGTTGGCACTGATTGGGCTACTCTACAGGCTAACATTTTAGTTGTTATAAGGCAAATGAAGTATTTTGGAGAGAGCCCCTTCCCTAACCCAGAGTATTAAGCCAAATGGAGAAGCTTTTAGGAGCCTGTTACGATGGGCATCACTCATCAAATTTGTGTCATTATGTGAATGTCATTTCTTGTGTCTCAGAAGTCAGTTCCAAGTTGCCCTAAAGTAGCCACCACTACCAAGAGGAGGTTGTCTAGGAAAAGTCAAAGTGATCATTTTTCATCCCAAAGACTTGCTTTAGGACACAAAAGCTGTCATTCACCTTAACAGAACAGATGGGCTGAGGGCTTGTAAAGGGTCATTTGTTTTTTTTTTCTCTGGGGAGAAAAGTCTGTTTGCCATCTTATAAAAACCTCTTCTTTGCAGTTTATATTGTAAACAGACTCATAAATTTGAACTAGTATATCCAAACTGCTTTGAATTTTCTGTATTATTTGTGCCTGAGGGCAGCTTGGGACAAGTGTTTGCACCCAGGTACAGTGACAGAAGGCAAGCGCAAAGACTGTGGCAATCTCAAAGGAACGCTCCCCTCGGGAACTGACTTTCTCAGGAAGCAGATGTAATTACTAGGAGTCCTGGGCAAGCCTGCTGTCACAAGAAAGGAGTGTCCCAAAGACTGTTCCAAGATACTGCCGTTGGTAGCTATAAAACCCTTATCTAGTTCACTGTGAGCACAAGGCTGATGTCTGCCTGTCCCACTCCCTTAATCTTCTCCTTTCTCTCCCTCTTTTTATTTTATTTTTTTTTTGTTTAAAACTCTAGAGATTTGAACTGTGTACTTCCATGGTTGAATGGTGTTTTTATATGGAAAAAGATAAAGAAATGTTCTAAGGGAAACATTACTGCCTTGTAGTAAAATTCGGCTCATGGCATGCAGGTCCCTGAAAACCAGGTACTCTGTTTCTGATCTTAATCCTTCCTGACTCACTGCTGTGCCACAACGGCATGAGCTGTGTGTGTTTGAAGGGTTTATCTAGGGGACCCTGCCTAGATCCCTTGGATTGCTTTTGAATGTAGTGCTATTTTCTCTAATGAGTTACTGCTGGTTGTAAGCATGCCGCACTTCAAAGGTCGAAGGGCATTAATCTTTCTCTTAAGGCTGGTGTGATGAGAGATGTGGATGCTGGAATTGCTGCCACGGAGAGACAATTGGATCCCGGCCACTCCTTGTCAGGGTAATTTTAGAGCTCATACCCATAAAGGACTGAAGCCAAAACCCTTTTGTCAACATTTGGATTGGTACTGAAAGAGAATAAGTGTGTTATGAAATTCTTTGCTAATCATGAGAATATTCCAGCCTAATTATGTCATCTAAACCTTTGAAATCTTCTTTGTTCTGTCTGTAGGGCCGTACTGTGGTAACGTGATGCCTGTCCCCAAAGAAATCATTCTAGATAGCAACGAGGCAACTATTCATTTTGAGAGTGGATCCCACATATCAGGACGAGGTTTTCTGTTGTCCTATGCCAGTAGTGATCATCCAGGTAAGGTGAAATCCAAAAGTACTAGATTAGTGGCATAGTCCCCCCTATTTAATTATCTTCTCTACACACATAGAGCTTTAGCTTAAATGTTTGTTCCTAAATATTTCCAGATTAGCAAGAGCCATGGTGTTTTTAATAGCATGTGTGCAAGAAACACTTGTAACATTAAGCAGATGTAATAGGTGCTGGAATCCTACCTAGACCATTTGCAATACAGGCCCAATGAAGGGAAAAACAGTGCCTTCTCCTTGAAGCTCCACTGTGTTTTGGGCTCCATCATCCACCACACTGTGATAGAATGGAGGTGTAGGAGAGATTAAAACTTTCATTCCTACATTTAATGTTCTGGAGCTCTGTGCAACTTTGAAGAAGGTGTAAAGGATAAGAAGAGTAGAAGAGGGAGTTGAAAAGAATGAGAGAAAACCATAAATGTTGCTTCTAGTCTAATAAAATTGCCTAAGTATTATACAGAGAGGTCTTTAAATGTAATTGCATGTTTAGCCAAATATTTGTCTGTATTTTTACACCTTACAATGGGAATTGATATTTATAAACTTTTCACAGATCTAATCACCTGTTTGGAACGTGCAAACCACTACACAAAGGCTGAATTCAGGTAAAGAGGACTTTCCAGCTCTGCATTCTGGCTTGCTTTGCTGTTTCTGTCGACTGGTTAAATTGTTAGAAAATGTTAAACAGTCTTGGTTTTCTGGAGAAGTGAATTTTTTTTGAGCTCCAGTGCTGTAATGGTCTAAGGCCTCGTTGTGAGAAGCAGTAGTGCATAATGGAAGTCTGTGGCCCAGAAAAATGATGGAATGGAGTTGCAGAGCTCTCAGCAATTCTCATTAAGAGCATACATATACATGGTATATGTAAAAAGAGTTTCCACTTTGAAATTCAAAGTAGCCTCAAATTCCAGTGCTTCCTCTGGGAGCAGATCACGCCCCAGCTGATACAAGATTATCTGAGGACAAGCTATAATTTCTCGGTTCCTTGAACTTTGTGATAGGTTTGAAATGGTAATAAATTGTGCTCTTCTGGCTGCTGTCTGAATGTGCATATAGGCTTCTTATCTTATTCTGAAAACTTGTGTGGTAGCATTTTTAGAACAAGAGATTTAAACAGAAATAAATGCCCTTGCCAAACTGCTTTTCTGGTTCTTTGTGTTCTACTGTGTCCAGTCCACCTATGAACTCAAGGGCCCATTTATTTAGCTCCTAAACTCACTAACAGAGCATCAGCCGGAAATTACTGCTAAAATATTTTTTCATTTGAGAGCATTTATTTTATATGAGTTTGTTTATGTGTATTGTCACTACAGTTCATGTCTCAAACAAGCGTTTCTTCACTCACTACAGCAGATACTGTCCTGCTGGCTGCCGAGACATAGCAGGTGACATTTCTGGGAATATTGGAGAAGGATACAGAGATGTAAGTACACAGGATAATGAGGGGAAATTTACAGAGTCAAAAGACACAAGAATAGAACAACTTGGTTTCAACTTCTGCTGCTTGACTTTTGTCACTAATTCTTGCTATACCTTTTATTATCAATATATAAGTATGTTACCAGTATATAAACACACAGAGACACTTTTCAAACAGACAAATCAATTGTGTGAGAACAAAGTCCACTGATTGTCAAATACACCTACTGACTTGTGGTTTCTGGCTTTCTGGAAAAAGTCTGCCTAGTGTTTGTCCTTCTTGAGGCAGTGCTCATCCATGTACAAAATATTTCTAAGATTTTAGCTTTTACTTTTTGGTGTCCACATGTGAAAAAAGTATATTTCGGTAACATATGGGTTTTCTTTAAGATTATGCCTGCACTATCTTAGCATCTACTCTGAGATGAAATAAATATTACACACTGCCTAATCACATCCCACCGATAACTACCAACCTCTTGGGTTGTTTAAACTTCATGTCCTTTAAACTCAAAAAGTTGAAATGGTTGCATTTATCCACAGTTCATATTACTCAGAGCTCTGCCCTCTCTGTGCCCCTTGCCCTGGACTCTTCTCCTTTCATGCCTGTGAAGTCCTTACCCCTCTCTCAGAGGAGTAAGCCTAATCATACCACTGAAGAAAAATCTCACCCTATCACAGTTGCTGAGTTTCCAAAAAGTCCGTGTTCATGTTTAACCTGTTCATCCAGTTATTCAAGCATGCTGGCTCCAGCCTGAAAGGTGACAGAGCTGGAGAAACAAAGAAATGCCACGTTACATTCTCATTAGCTGGAGTTATGCTGCCCTTGGTTCGGATGATTAAGACAGAAAAGCAGCACATGGCATGACCTCATGCAGATTTTATCTGCACTGAGGAATTTGCAAAAGAAATTTTCCCTCCACCATTAAGGATTTTCTGATGGGAAGAACCTGCAGGGCTCCCCTGGAGATGTTCTGCCTTTTTGCCTCCACTCTCCCCACCCCTCCCTGGAGGTGACAGCCCAGGCACCCCAGCTTGTCCAGTAGCACAGCCCAAGCTGGGCCAGAGTGACCCTGACCACCCTCTGCCTACAGCCCCTGGGAATGTCTCCTATGTACCTTTCTCTGTCCCTTCCCTGCTTTGCCCTAGCCCAGTGCTGTGTTATTGCCACTTAGCTGGCACACAAATTGTCCTGCCTGTATTTTTCAGCACTATCCCACTGAGATACTGGGAAACAGGCTGTACTGAAAGCCTAGCAGCAGCTAGTCAACACATAGCCAAATCCCCTAATGTACGCCATGACTCAAATCCTAAAGTGCAGTAATAGAGAGGTCTGCCTTCAGGCACGAACACCAGGGAATTATTGATTTATCTTCCCAAGGAAGTGTTGCCTTGCCTTTGACTTTTTTTTCCTGAGGAGTGACAATCTTACAGCACCTTCTCAGAAGCAGATTATTTGCTTTTCCATTTGAAAAGAAAAATTACTTTGGGAAACATATATTTTTCAAAGGTTACTGCTCTTTCTCCCTCCCTTGCCTCTTATTCCTCTTGAGCTTTTGCTGGATTTTATGAGCTGCGAGACCTGTATACCAGTGGCTTGGAAGGGAAAGCATTAGCAGTTTGTCAGACGGATTTTGTGAGCCTTGGCTCCTGCCTTTCAGACCTCGCTGCTGTGCAAATCTGCGATCCACGCCGGTGTGGTGGCGGACGAGCTGGGTGGCCAGATCAGCGTCACACAGCACAAGGGCATCAGCCGCTACGAGGGCGTTGTGGCCAACGGTGTCCCCTCGCTAGAGTGAGTACCACGGGTGGGGCTGGCACTGGGGCACACCCCGGGGCACAGGGCACTGCCCACATCAGCACAAGCAAGTAGGGACACCATTCTGGGGAGGAAAAGGTGTTAGGTGTGGATACAGGGCTGTATTAAAATGGTGTTAGCATTGGCGATAAGAAGAGGTTGCACATTTTCAGTGGCTCTATACCATGTAGGGGTGGTATTTTCTCTTTTTTTTTTCCTTCTATTCCTTCCAAAACATATTTGCAAATTACTTTGTGAGCAGATACATGAGTACAATGTTCTGCAACAAACACCTTTAATCAATGTGCTAATAAATCATGATAAATTCATGTTAAAGTTTAAAAAAAGCTAGGAAAAGTATGTAAGAAGTGCCATTGAGCCATAGGGGATTTAATGAACAACATCTTAAACATTGTGCTTTTGACATGTTCAGAGTTTTTCTCTTTTAGAATATTTATAGTAAGGGTGTTATATTTACTGCTTATCTTCTGACTTTTAATTGTACTGTTGTTGAAGTAGAAATAAATCCTCTAATCTCTATCCAGCACAGTAAGCCCTTCCAGCAACTGCTTCTGTCACTCCTGTTGGTTTATAGTTTTTAATTTTCAAATGTTATCTGGATTTTACATGAGGCTTTTTTTTTCTTTTGTAAGAAGGGAAATTTCCATCCCATAGCCTATGAGAGCTAAGGCAATATGTATTTTTTATACTGTTTTCCTGTTTTCTCCATAAGTTCTCACACCTTCCTGACAATTTTACAATCATAGTTTCATTCATAAAATGAAGGAGGCATCCATGGGCTCTGTTGCTGTGCTTAAACTCCAGCACACACTGAAATGCTTAATCTACCTGTAACAGCAGTGGAATATACAAATTTGGGTAGTATGTAGATCATAGCCAAAGAATGGTACAGACTAAATATTTTCTATTTTTCCTGAAAGTTAATTGCCAGAGAAAATTAATTCAAACTTTTCTCAAACAAAGCAGGACTGAGAACTCTACTCAGGCACCAAGCCCCTCCATAAAACCCACAGGTGCTGTTCAGGAGGCCACAGGCTCCTGGTCCGTGTGCCTAAAAACTAGATGGCACAGACTTGAGAAAAATGGGAGTGTCAGCACAGTGCTTCCCAGGATGCTTCTGCCACACCTGGCAGCTGGGATGATCTCTAGAACAGATGAACTGTTGGTGTGAGCCCAGGAGAGGGAAATTGGAGTGCATAGGGAAATGCTTTTATTTCAAAACATGAAAGAGTGTTCGTAGAAACAGTAGGCCTGTTTACTAAGAAAATGAACCAATGCATTTCATGCTTTAAAAAAGCTTCCCTAAGAGGTATCTACAAAGCTGCATGGCTTCCCTGTTCTGCAGTACCTACATGGTGAAAGAAAATCCGTCTGATAAGCCAGTGCTCGCAAGAAAAAATTGGTGCTTGAGAAGAGCAACAGTGCCTTAAGAGCTTTTTAGATGCCCTTAAATAAGAGCTTGCTCAAGCTTTTAAAATCTCATTTATAGTGGATTCCAGTATTAAAGATTTAAATTATTTAGTGACTTGAGCCAAAATTGACCTCATCAAAAGCTGCTGCTGGAGTGCATCGAGCTGTTAACCATCTGTGTTGTTAACATGGAGTTATGTCTCGCTTTCCCACCACCCTGCAAGAGCTGACCTTGGCCTACCCACTCCATTTTTCAGTGTGCTTGTTACGCTCCAGCATCTGTGAGGTTCTCATTTCCCGTGATCCATGTGTAGACCTGCACCCACAGATGCTGTAATGAAGACCAAGTGGTTGGATTTATTGGGCAGTTCTGATACCCCAGTGCAAATACACAGGGTGTTGTAACATGGCCTGGCCTGGAATTGTACATCTGCACACGTGGAGTCATTTGCCTTTGAAAATCCAGGAGACTAAGTGCTTGTCAATAGTGAAAGATGAGATCTAGGCTTAACATGCACTGCTTAGGAAAAGCTTGCCTGAGACCAACTCTGGTAAAAAGAACAAAAGGCAGGATCCTGAAGGTTGTCAGGAAAATGAGGAGCGTGGGGCGATACCCTCCCTTAAAGGACAAAGTGGAATTTGTGTGACAAATTCCAGCAGTCACATTAGGAAACTGATGAATTACCACTTAATGAATTGGTTGGTCCTCTTTAGTGAATTACAACAGAAATATATCAATTTGATTTCATAGCTTTGTAGACCTTAGAAATGCAAACCTCCTACCTTATTTGCTAAATTTGCAGCCCTCTATTTTGAAGGGTTCTGGGTGACTTTTTTCATTATAAGTATTCAAGGAGAGCTGTGATTGCTGTTTTGGGCAGGTTTTACTGATTACATAGGTATTTATATTCTTCTTTTCTCTTGAAATTGATTGCTCTGCAGTCACTAAGAAATCAAAATATGTTTTGGCTGTGATGTCGAACTGGTTTGAAGTGAGCAGAGTGCATCTGGTCGCCCCTGAGTATTGCCTTGGGGGAAGATATGGGAGGAAGGGCTTGTGTTTCCCCTTCTAGCTACTCAGCCACCCACATGCCCAAATAAATCAGGTCCCACCCAGAGCTCTGAAGGGCTTCATTTGCCTGTAGTCATTAGTTTTCCCTCAGTGACAAAAAAAGGCAGTGTTTTTATTGACCTTGACATGGGACTACTTTCCTATTCCCCGTTTGCAGTGCTCTCAAAACATATAGCCCTGCACACCGTGCTAAGGCTGCAGACAGTACCTCAGGGGAAATTTTCCTGGCCAACAACAAAGAAAGGCAGCCTGAAAGGGACCTGTCTCCATGCTTAGTGCAGAAGTTGTTTTACTACTTAGTCATGCTGGCCAAGGCTTTTCAAAAGGGGCCAGTGATGCATGCAGCTAATCGAAGTGACAAGGGAGGGGGCAGATTTTCAAGAAATCCGAACTAATTTCATGTTAAAACCCTGGCTTTTCTATTTATTAGGCAGCCAGTTGGAGTCATTGCTTCTGGAATGAAACCTCAGGGGCATCTCCTTGGGAATTAGAAAGCAGCTCCCTGAGAGGCCAAGGAAAACTCAGCTTTCCCTTAGAGTGGTGATTTTCTCTTGTCCTGCATTGTGCAGGGCTGCATGGAGTGGCCCAAGAAATGGCTTTTCCCCTGAAGCAAAATAGTCCATGTCAGAAGGAGGAAGAAAAAGAGAGCCATAGATGGTTAATGGAGCATAGAGAACCATTTCTGATGGGAGATGTTGGCCATGGTTACAACAGAACTGGTTCCCACCCAGATTAAAACAAGGAGTAGTTTTCATCCAGTTTCCATCCTATGACACACCTGTAGCCAAAGTAGGAATGGCGAGAGCTGGTGTGGTTTAGTCTCCATCAAGTGTAACTCTTTCACAAGCAGCAAGAGTAACAGGGTAATGCAATGGTGAGTCATTTTAAAGCATAAAAAAAAGCTCAAAATAATTTTAAAAATTATCTGAATTTAGTCACAGTAAGAGATGCACTTTAGTGCTCTTATGGGGGTTGGTAACCAGCCAGCAGAGAAAGTGCATGTCTGGCCAGAGATATTTTACTGGATAAACAGTGATTCTGAAGCTGTACCTCAGCACTCCTGTGACCACTTCATGAAAGGCTGAATTAACTTTTTCTTTTCTTACAGTGGTTCTCTGTCAGATAAGCGGTTTACATTTACTTCAAATGGTAAGAATAATTGCTTTATTTTTAGCTAATTGAATATTTTCCATAAAAGTTTTAAAAAATAATCAGGAGAATGTCGGGCTGTGTCTAGGAAGGATATTTTAGGACAGCAGTTTTTTAAAATTGGCAAGTGAATAAAAAAATTGAGGAGATGTGAAGTGAGCTAGAAAAAAAACACAGAATATGTGCGGTCATACGCACATAGATGAGAAACAGAAATAGTATTCTGCTGTCACATTTCTGCTGCCAGCATATGAAAAATGACAATCAGATAATCCCATCTTTATGTACTTTAGGCCACAGAAAATGAAAGCAGTTTTTCTTCAGACATTTGTAATTTCCATCTTCATCATACAAGCAGAGAAAGAAAACATAGGAGAAATGAAAATATATTTATATTGCACTGATACAGAATGAGTTTTTGTTTATGGCTTTCCAAGATGCAAAACCCTCTTTTAATCTGTCAAGCCATTCATTTGCATAAAACACAGCAAAGAGGGGGGGGAAGTTCGCATTTGTTCATTTGAATTATATTTCACTCATTTGAGATAAAATCATTTACTATTCCACTGAAAACTATACTGCATGTATAGGCCTTTGAATCGGCCAACGAATTATTTTTAACCTCATTGAACCATATTCAACTAGTCTGTTTCTCTGAAGAACCTTGATGTGCAGAAATTTTGTGGGTTCTTTGGTGGAGTTTATAATACTTATCCGCAGATATTATCTTCATGATATCACATCTTGGCAGCAGTATCAAGGAGCTTCTCTAATGAGTAACTTTCCTAGCCCTAATTGCAGGTGGGAATCATGAAATATTTACAGTAAAGTATTCCTTTCAGTACAGTGCCTTCATCTGCGAAATGTTTTGTACAGCAGAATTAATTAATGCCAATCTCAAAACATAAACATTATGTTTCAGAAGAAAAAATTTAAAAATAAAAAATGTCTTCACAGGAACGAGACAAAAGTGCAGAGATTAAAAAAATAAAAAGGCAAAAATAGCAGATGTAGTCAGAAGGTGTCATGTATGTAGGAGTTAGACTGGTAAAGGATTGGGACTGCAGCACTCTGGTACTGGATCATCCACTACAAATTGACTGGTAAACACCATAACTAATGGAGAGCATCAGGCTAGCACTAGATTCAGCAACGTCTGACTTTGCTGTTGTGGGTGGTCTTCAAATGTTGCTAGCCTAATATAAAAATATCCTGTGAAAATGCAAAATAACTCCTTCTGCCTGTCTGTGTGGGGACTCCTAGGCTGCAACAAATCTCTCAGTCCGGAAGAGGGATTCCTCTCCAAGAGCCAGGTTACTGCATCTTCCTACTGGGAGGAGACCAATGAGTTTGGGCAACTACTCCTGTGGTCCCCTGACAAGGCTTGGCTTCAAGTCCCAGGATTGTCTTGGGCCTCTAACCATAGTAGCAACCGTGAATGGCTGGAGATAGACCTGGGAGAGAAGAAGAGAATAACAGGTATGTCACTCTCTGGTTATTAGAAATTGGTGTTTCAGCTGGAGAAGAAACTGAATGCAGCTGAAACGCTGATGGTGCACTAATGTAACATTTCTTTTGTTAAATGTAATGAAATGTTCTGCACTCAGGAATATTATTTTCCTATTTAAAATGTCATGGTTATTACAAGACTGGTCTTCCTACGGGGATGTAAGATTGAACTCAACTGTCCTGCATATCTGATCTGTAAACATGTTGACAGAACAAAATACTTACGCAGTGACCAGTAGAGTCTGGATGGATGATCTGGAATCAATGAGAAACATAAAAGTCACAGCGTTTGAAACAAGGCCCAGGTGAAAGAAATTCTGTTTTCATCTCCTGGTTTAGTTGTAAAAATTTGAATTACAGTTGCTGCTAAAGATGTAAATATGGCCCATACAGACCATAATATCAAAAAGCAATTATTGTCTTGGAGTCACAGAATCACAGAATGAGTAAAGTGGAAGGTACCACAGTGATCATCTGGTCCAACCTCCCTGCTCAAGCAGGGTAATCCTAGAGCACATGGCACAGGACTGTGTCTAGACAGTCCCTGAATATGTCCAGTGAGGGAAACTCCACAGCCTCTCTGGGCAACTTGTTCCAGTGCTCAGTCACCTTCACAGTGAAGTATTCATCCTCATACTCATGTGGAACTTCCTGTGCATCAGTTTCTGTCTGTTGCCTCTTGTCCCATTGCTTGGCATCACGGAGGAGAGCCTGGCTCCATCCTCTTGGCACCCCACTTCAGACACTGACAGACACTGATGAGGTGCCCTCTCAGTCATTTCTCCTTGAGGCTGAACAGGCCCAGCTTCCTCAGCCTTTGGTGTTCTGTTAAAAATATCCATTACTCTAAATTCACAATTTAAAACTGATTTCCATTCCTCACCCAACTTTTATACTCAACTTCAACACAGTTTAAAAAACAAACACCTTGAAGACAAGTTTTCCGAATTGTTTTGGCTTCTTTGTTTGCATTTGAAAATGTTCCTTCAAATCAGCCACATAGCAAATGAAAATGTTTTTTGTTTTGTTAAAAGGAATTAAGACCACTGGTTCTAGATCCATGAATTTCAACTTTTATGTGAAGACATTTACAATGAACTATAAAAATAACAACTCAAAATGGAGAACTTACAAAGGGATTCTGAGCAATGAAGAAAAGGTAAGGGAAAGTGGGAAGGGCAGAAAACCACAAAACAATAATGTGTATGCTGTCTTGACATTGAAGGGCAGCCTTTCACTGTCAAGAAAGATTAGGAGCTTCAAACTTGTCTAGACTTGGGCTGTCTTCACCAATGTAATTTATGGCTATGGAGTAGATAGCAAGCTTGTTGAAACAAGGAAGTTATCCAGGGATTGGTGAAGCTGTCGGACACACACAGGGAGGCATGTGTATGTCTGCATCCTTCTTATAAAAAAGCCGTGTAATTGGAGCTGTACAGCAGCTGCTGGGGCAAGTCCTTAGCTAAACATTTGCCCATGCCAGAGATGATGTTGGTAGAGCACCAGCAAAGCTGAGGGCCAGATACAAATGCATCTAAATGATCAACCCACCTCCCTCAGCCAGATGAAACAACTCCCTCAGGTGAAGGGCAGGGCTGCTGGTGGAGTTTGTCTGATAAAATTTTCCCCTGAAAACCTCGTTTCCTTTCAGAAAAAAGAAATCCCAAAAGCCTTCCTCCCTGTCCCCACCGTGTTCAAAGTCAGACCTTCACTCATCATTCCTGAGGGAGTTCAGCTTGCCTCAGCAGAAGGCTCTACCTGGTCCTCAGTCCTGATGGCAGTTCTTAAAAATGTGGTAGAGCTGAAGAGAGATTTCCCACTAGCTCTGATTTTCTTAGCTTGCATGGCAAGGAATTTCACTGCCCAAAATTAATGGGGTTAATATTTTTTTAAATGTTAAACAGGTGATGCTGGCCCAAAAAGGGACAAATCAAGCTAGTAGCGGCTGAACTGCAAAGGCTAGCTATTTAAAATGTGCAGACTTGCAGTTTCCCACAGTGACTTGTTATATACAAATGTCCTTTGAAAGTATTATATATGATTTTAGTTTCAGCTAAGGTTCATGACAGAACCTGTCCCATCATAACCCTGTGTGGCCTGGGATTATATCTAAAATATGCTGAGCTCACTTTTCTATCTCACCAGGCTTTTAAGTTTTGCTAGATCATGCTGAAACATCTCCAAGAGCTAAAATTGCAAGGACTACTACTCTGCACAAGGAGCTAAGCTGATTCTGGGAAATACTGTATAAGTGCAGTAACAACTGTGTAGTTAATCACTCTGAAGCTTCATATAGAAAACTGACCATTTTACTAAAATGTTTAGAAATAGTTCATCTCAGTTTTTTTTTCTATGTTTCTACCCCTTATTTCCAAGAAAGGGTGCTGCAGTGCTTTTAAATAAAAAATGATAGCATTATACACACATACATTAACTAGAAATTACACAGTATTGAAACTGTGATAATCTTTCTCCTCCAAGCTAACAGAAAAATGTGATCATCTGGCACAACTAAGAAGATTATTTCTTTCCAGAGCTCTCAGTTCCTAAAATCTTGTGGCTGAATCCCAGGTTATCAATGTATTAGTTTTAGGATAACGAAAATCTTTGAAGCTGGATGTCAGGAGCACTTTGAAGAGATACTTTTAAAACAGAGCAAACAATGTGTGCACATTTCTTTGCAGGTATTCCAAGGCAACTCCAACTCCGGTGACCTAGTGCGCAATAACTTCATCCCTCCCATAGTGGCTCGTTATGTGCGGATTATCCCTCAGACTTGGAACCAAAGAATAGCACTGAAGCTGGAGCTGATGGGGTGCCGAATAATGCCAGGTATGGGGTAGGCAGTGCATGGTGCCTCTGAAGCCTACTGTGCTGCCCCAGTGCCACTGATGCCCTGTTCTCTTTTGCAGCTAACAGTTCATTTACACACTCCATGTGGCAGAAACCGAGTCAGAGCACAGAAACCTCCCTTGGGAAAGAAGACAGAACTGTTACAGAGCCCATCCCAGCAGAAGAAACTAACTTGGGTAACACTATCTAGTGCTGCATTTTCTCTAGGATGCATCATGTCTTCAGCCCAGACTGAGTGAACTTTAAACTTTCTCACAAACCAAAACTTTTATTTTCCCTTCAGACTTTATTAAAGATTAATGACAAAGAAGGAGGAGCAATAGGTTCTGTTTGTCTTAAGGCACAGAAAGAGATTGAAAACTTTAATTTTCCTTGATGTGTAAAATATTGGGCTTTGGTTTCCCTGTCAAAGTGGTTTACTTGCCATGCTTGTGGGTTGCTCAAGGGAATACAGTGACCACTCAGTAGCAATTTTTGGAAGAGTTCTTCGTCACTTTCTTTCTATGTTTTCTTCCTGTGTGAAGTAGTGGTCTCACGAAAGTGTTATTTTCTCTCCATACAACCATGACTCCTCCCAGAGCAAGTTTCCAGATCAAAGCAACATACAGTGTGCCTGGTTGTGTAATTAAACACTTTTCCACAATGCCTGTGCTTGTGGGGGCTCAGACAATCTCAATTTGCATACTTCTCCCAGAATTTGTGGTCTTCATCCTCAAATGTTGTGGAGCTAACTTCTTAGACCTTAAAAAGCAAACAAACAAAATTTGGTGCTTATACTGACTGTTTAGTGGGTTCACAGCCAGGCAGGAATAGCCAGACCCATTGTACTAAATGCTACAACCCACTAGGTAGGTGATAGTTGTAGAAATGCCTCTGTGTGAAAACTGGTTGTAAGAAGCAATTACTGGAAGGAAAAAAATTCTGAAACTGCTTGTCAAGAGCAAGTAAGCTCAGCTCATCTATGCAGCAGTATGAGTAAATCATACCCATGGTCACTGAAAATTAAATTTACTGAGATTTCATCTGCTAAATTGTAAGTACTCTGTGGACACTTGTACTGCCTGATTCTCACAGCTGGCAAGTGTCTAGAAACAGGGAATGGCACACTCCTGACACAAGAGCCACCCCACTGCTAATTTTCAAATCCCTGCTCTAAAGCATGTTGTGTTAGAATTTGACAGTGGCTAAACAGGTTTTTCGCTAGATTCCTTCATGGAAATCTTTGAACTATTTTGACTGAAACATTTCAGCCAGTTCAGCATGAGCCAGATACTTGGCATGTAAAATTGCAGTCTCCTTTGGCAGATTTATAAGCAACTGCAAACAGAGTGTGTATGAGTGGCTTTTTAAAAGTCATCTAGTATGTAATAAGAAAGAGCTGCTCTTTGTAAGGATGCATATTGATGCCAAGTCAAGTGTCACCCTTGAGAAAGTACATTCAACTCTTTTGTTTCAACATTGTTCCACATAGGTACATGACAACCAACCATGGCTGAGGAGTGGTCTTTTAGTTTTATAGTTCTACATTTTCATGCTCTCTTCAAGAAGCATGCCTGCAACATGACCTACCTTCTGTTGTAGTAAAAATTAGCAGCTTTAGAGTAATTTGCCTTTTAAACTTTTATCCTTTTTTTTTTCTCATGCAGGTTTAAAGCTTACAGCTATAATTGTCCCCATCCTCATCGTGCTATTTCTGTTCTTGTTCTCTGGAATTTGTATCTGCACAGCCCTACGCAAGTAAGATACTGGCTTTTGTCAAAGGAGGCATTTGTGGGCACCTAGCTAGCATGTCCAACTCTGTGCCCTCTTTCCAGAACCTCTTTACCAGGGAGCTGGGAATTGATCCTGTTTGTCAGTCTTTCAAGTAGAACTCAGGCTGTGTCTCTGTAAATTCTATTTCTTATTGTATGCCTCCCCTAGTCAGAGAGAAATGAAGGTAAAACAGGTCAGAACTGTGCACGCAGTCCAATGTAGCCAGCTTTTCTCTTCACCCTACATATACCCACAAACACTGAGGTGTAAAGCAGTCAGAGGATACTTTCCACACCCAAGCCAAATAAAAATACAGTGAATGGAAGAGCTATCTATCTGGATAATTTTATTTTATTTCCCTCCTGTTGTGTTTCTGTTTCCCAGTGTTTTAAGTTAAAGCACTTAATCTAGCAGGCTGAAAGCTGAGTTCAGCTCTAAGGAGTTGTACACATGCACTGGTATAAGCAGCTAAAACTAAGCTATTTCATCTCACAAGTCCAAGGACTGGAAGAGGCACTGCTAACTGTGCTTCCTGCTAGATGCCTGTTCTTATGAACCTGCACTTGCACGTTGAGCCAGGAAATGCTTCTGTCAGCAGATGGGGATTTGGAAGTATAAGCAATGCTCTGGTGATGCTGCTTCATCACCAGTGATACTCAGCTCTGCCCTGGATTCCCAGTAAATCTATAAAATAGCCAAAGAATTCAGAGGAGCAGACTCAAACATAGCCTGGAGTGACACATATAGACATAGACACATCAAATTGATGAGTCAGCCCCAGAAATTCGAACACTAGCACTCACAACTTGCACATAATGGAGAGAAAGAAAATGTCAAAGTGCTGGTTTGCATGCCTGATGTTCTACTAAACAGCAGCTTCCAGGAATTTAAAGTGAAGCCTTGTCCTCAGCCATTAAATAAAAAGGCTCTGCTGGAGCTAAAGCATGAAGCTGAAATGCTGTAAGTACAGATGTTTATAAATCCTTTCCTCTCCTCGCAGGCGAGAAGCCAAAGGACTTTCCTATGGATTATCCAGTACTCAGAAATCAGGTTAGTGGGGAATCATGCACTTTGTCCTGTCCTGTCCACTGGGCCAGCAGGAAGGGGTTTATGCAACTAAGCATTTAATGCTTGTGAAATAGCATCCACATTTCCTCATTCAAATTCACCTCTTCATACAAGGGAAACAGCAAACGGTAGTCCCACTTGTGTCATCCTAGCACGGTGCCCTGAGAAACAATATAATTTGGTTTCTATGACAGAAAGGCAATTAACAAAAGATCTATTATACAGAGTGCATAAATTAGCATGTGAGAGTGCTCCCAGGTGCCCTCCTTTTCCTTCCCACCTCCAAAATACCTATTTTGCAGAAAATTGCTACTTTGCTTTTCATTTCCCCACAGCAGAGGGTATTGCCTTTCTCCAAGAGAGCAAGGGATAATAATTTTTTATGGCTTTAATATTTTCTTCTCACTGCCCTCGCTGGTTGGAACTGTATTTATAAAGCCTAACAACACTGAACTGTATTGAATGAGGGATTGGCTCAAGCACACTGCTTTAGGAGATGACTGCAAAACCCCAATGAAGTATTTTCTTTGTCTTGGTCAATTACATTTTCTAGAGTGGGGTTCCCATCAGCTTGGCAGTTGGGGTGTTTTTCCTCAAGAGGAATATCCTTCTGAAATTCGGCTTTCCATAAAAAACCCAAACCACTAAGCACTTCATGTGTCTCTTGACAAGTGTCTTGCAATAGCTCAGCTCCAAAATTTCATCCCTCAGCAGGTGCTGACGTCAGTGAAAGGAATGCTGTTACCCATTGCAGCTCGCCCTCATTAGAAAATTAATTTGTACTTAACATCATATTTGCTAGTATGATTTTTCAAGGTCACATCATAATCCTTTCTCACTTGCTAATGAGGACAAATCCCAAGAAACTGGAGATAGCCTCTTACCCAGTCAGTTCATTTGTTGTATGTCTGCTTCATAAATGAAGCTCCTAAGCCCCTGTGAACCAGGCTTGGGGCTTAGAAAGCTGTGAGTCAAATTCACCTCTCCACAGACCTCCTGGCGCAGGCTCCAGCAAGTCCCTGACACTGTGGAATTTTTTCTTTTCTGTCTTACAAGGAGGTTGTGAGAACAAATTAATTGATGAGAGCAGGTGCTCAGATACCAATGAAATGGAAGCCATACTAATTACTGAAAAAATAGAAATTTTAAGCATTATTTTTGCCACATAATTAATGCCAAACCATGTAACTGATTTAAAGCGGGCATTTTCTCAATATACTTTGTTAAGGCATCACTGTAGGCACCTACAGAGTTTGAGCATTTCTTGCCAAAAAATCTTATATAAAATTTCATTTTCACTTGGAAATCCCAGCTGATGATTCATTTCTTCCTTCACCCTCCATATTTAGGGGCTTTTTTTAAACAAACAGCCCATTTTAGTCATGTTTTTAAACTATTTCAATGTATTGACAGCAATGAGTATACCAAAAATTAAACTTTCTGGTAAGTCTCCCAATTTCAAGCATTTAACTTGCTGATAAGCCTTCCATTTTTATTTCATTTTCATAGGTTGTTGGAAACAAATCAAGCAGCCCTTTACCAGACATCAGTCAACTGAATTCACCATCAGCTATAACAATGAGAAGGAGACACCACAAAAGCTGGATCTGGTCACCAGTGACATGGCAGGTAACAGATGCTCCCCCTCAGATGCATTCCTTTTGCTCAATGTGCAGAGCCAGTAACAGGGAGAGGGATGGCCCAGCAATGTTACAAGCTTCAGCTCTTATCCAAGCTGAGTGAGGCCCAGGAACAGATTTATCCATGTTCATCCCAGATGTATAGTGAAGCAGCTAAATATATTAGGGAGGAAAAGACCACTATTTTGGAATTTTTTTCTTGGAGTTGTTGGAAAAATTTCCTGACTGAAATAATTACAGCTGACGGTAATGTTGGAAGGCACTCATGCATGGATGGAGTGCAAGAATGTGCCTAATATAGGATTGGTTCTCTTTGCTGACTAATTCTGTGTTTCTCTTTAAAAACAAATGTCTCTGGAAATGGAACAAAACATAATGTCCCTTGCTGCTGATCAAGTAGAAAAATTACTTAGTTGGTTTTTGGTGGGATTTCATGCCTATCTTGAAGTTGTGCTGAGATCCCTGTGCAGCTTTCCTGGTGCCTGAACTATCTGGGAGTTGAGACTTCCTGAAGTGGAAGCAGCTAGATGAGAGAGAAGAAAAAACAAACCACAATGCTTCTTGCCTGTGCTACCTTGGCTCCAGGTCACTGTTTGGGTAGAGCAAATCCCTGCATCAGTACTATTTTCATCCCAAAGGGATGACTTTTTAATTCATCCTCTTAGCACATCTTATCCCCGCCTAGTCTAGTCTGTCTGGTAAGGCTAGTGAGATCAGCCATTTCATGGGATCAGTGATCAGCACTCCTGAAGAAAGATTAGTTTGCTGTTTCCAGCCTCCAGACCTTAGAAATGCCTTAGAATTTCTTCATAGTGTTTGGCAGAGAAATACATTTAAACTACAAATGGATGGTTACTGAAATTCCATATGGTGCTGCTCTCAATATCTTTCAAAGACAGTTTCAGTCCTTTATAGAAACTTTCAATATAAATATTCAGAAATCTATAGAGCAGATTTAAAGAAAGAGAATGAATAAAGATTGCTCACAAATGACGGTTATTTGGTTCCCTGGCCATGTCTGGGAAGCCTTTGCTCTCTCCATCATCCCCTCCTGCAGCTTTTGTGGGAAGTCTTAACTCTCAGCTTGGCCGAGGCAACTTCCCAGCCTTAGGATTTCACTTGCAGTATCCTTAGAAACAGAAAACATGAAATAAAAATGTGAATACAACCCAGAAATGTGCCATTTAATAATTTAATTGCAGAGAGCACGAAATTTGCATATAGGGTATTATGCTACATGAGGTTCCCCCACTTCAAATCCCAAGCTGCCTGCCGGTTCCCAAAGGCAGCCAGGAGGAAGTCGAAATGCTTCATCCTGAACGAGAGAGATTTCTGGGGATGGCAGCAGCGATGCTGGGGAGAGCTGCACCACTTACTTAGTGAGATATCATAACACCTTCACCCTACATGCTGAAGTTTGGGACACAGCCAGAAACTGCCAAAAAGATTCACAGGACATATGGGATTGAATTCGACACTCATGTCAGATGAACCGCGATGCCAGAACAGAAACTGAGCTAACTTCTTCACGCCTGCCTGCAAACACGCTGCTTTAGCAGTGTCACTAACTAGAGCTGTTCAGGCCACCGTATGTATCTGAGATTGTCACCAGCGCCAAATCGAGAAAGTTAGAACGTTCACTTTTCTCATAACAGTATTACTGTTTTTTTCAGAAAACCTAGTTCAGATCTCTTCACACGGCAGCCTGGCATCTACCTTAACTAGAGGTGTAAACACACAGTTTTTGAGGCCGTATTTCCTCCATCTCACTCCTTGTTCCTGCTCAGGCCATTTGCCTTATGCCAGCTCTGTCCCTGCCATCCCCCTTGACCGGATGACTGCCCAGTTCCTCCAGCAGCACCAGTCCCATGTCTCCCCCCAAGCTCATCCCCCTGGCATGCCCGCAGCCATGTGGAGCTGGCTTAGCACATTTCACACTTCCATTGACTCTCTTGGCTACTGTTATGCCTAATTTCATCCTTCTTGTCAGTCAGCTACTGTGAGATGCCTTTTAAATAAAGCCGGCTCATTAAGAATCCTCTGGGCATTTTAATTATTCCAAAAGTGGAACACTCATTTTGGAGAACTTCTCGCTTGTGGATACTTTGTCCAGTTTGTTGCTAATATTTTGTTAACCTCACTCTTTTTATTTAGGGCTTTTAAGTATACTCCAGAAATGTTAATTTATTTGGGAAGGTAGGTGAGGAAAGGGAGGGAGGGAGTAGGAAAAGAGGTGGCAGATTGGACCTTCTCTGTGGAAGAGCTTCTGCCATGTTCTGCAACTCTTGCTCACTGAAGGAGGTTACAGGACCAGTGTTGGGGAAAGGTTTCCTCACATCCCCAATAACCACACATTTGATACAATAAGTGAGTAGCTTTTCAGCATAAAATA
The DNA here is from genome assembly GCA_013397955.1 of Grantiella picta. Classification (NCBI taxonomy): domain Eukaryota; kingdom Metazoa; phylum Chordata; class Aves; order Passeriformes; family Meliphagidae; genus Grantiella; species Grantiella picta. Next base: position 1,171,350 of record VZRM01007011.1, read on the forward strand.
CCTATCTATGCATAAGTATTATAGACTTAAAATAACCAATCTATGCCTCACTGAGCATTTCATGCTTCCTTTTAGATTATCAGCAGCCTCTCATGATCGGGACTGGGACGGTAACACGTAAAGGATCGACTTTTCGCCCTGTGGACACAAAAGAGGAGGGAAGAAGGGGGAGTTCTGAGTTTGAAAATCACTATCACTGCCCTCACAGAGCTAACAGGCATGAATACGCTCTGCCCCTGACCAGCCAGGAGCCCGAGTACGCCACCCCCATCATAGAGCGGCACATAGCAAGAGAAAATAATTTCCCCTCTGAGAATGGCTACAACGTTCCTGTCGTCTCATCTCAGATACATTCCCTTAATGCTGGCAGCTTCCCCAGCTCCTGTAAGACCGACACCAGGAACGGAGACTATCAGATACCCCAGAGTGTTATAAACTACGACAAACCCAAAGTTAATGGAGTTCTGACCTCGGTGAGCTACAGCACAGACTACCAGAAACCCCAGCAAACTGCTCTGGGGGGCGAGGGTTACTCCACGCCCAGAGACTGCCTAAAGCCCATAAGCCAGACAGCAATGACAGCTCTCTTGTGATTTGCCGAGCAGGAGCGGCACGGTGCGCAGGAACGTCACTGCACAGCTTTCTGAAGTGAAAACAGAGTTTGGAGGGACTCTGCTGTGGGAGGCAGAAGGCAAACAAGCCCTGTGTACATAATATTGCTGTCTTGCTGGGTTCTGACATCTGAAGAAAGCATATGCTGTTTATCACTGTTTATAGCAAGAGAGATGTTATCAGTGAAGACTGTACATCTTATTTTCTCTAACTGATCTCAGTGCTCCATTTGCAATATGTGCAATTTGTACATAGCTTTTATTTAAGGAGAATTTCTTAAGTTTCCTTTTCACCTGGGGGTTTGAAAGAATTGCAGAAATGCCTATTTAAGGAAAACAGTCCTCCTTTTCTGTCTTTATCTGGCAGCTGTAAATGGTGTATCTTATGGTTGTGTTGATTCATCTGCTTTCCTATGATAACTGAAGATAGGGCTGTAGCTCTTACTGGGAGAATAGAAGTTAAACCACTTGCTGCATAATGTGCACAAGAGAAGGCAGCTATTCAAATACTGTGCTCAAGCACAACTTCCCAGCTGCTTTTTTAGCAGCAATTCTCACATGTTTGAATTTGAACTAGCATACAAGCTGAGCCTGTCTAACTTGCAATTCATGTTAAAAAACGGGTAAAAAGGCTGAAACTGGTTTTGGGTTCAAGCCATTGTTATCACTCTACAACAGGGCAAAAAACAAAAAAAAAAAGAAACAAAACCAAACACACAACACATCCAATACCAGTTAATCTGGGGGAGTTATTTTTTTATATATAGGAAGTGTGTGTGTAACCAAAATGTGAATTTACAGCTGAGAATTCAATGCTGTTCAAGCCCTAACTGATTCTTTTGCTGCTAAACTATAAGGAAATTTGTTCCTTGGCACAAAGCAGCAAACTTTCTGAACTCTTCATTTCTCCACTAGGTATTTTTCTGTCTTACAAATTTAGTGTAACATTTCTGTTAGAAGTATTCCAACTAAGTAAAACACAGTGTGTGTATGGCTTACTGTTGCAGTTAAATTTGCAAGACAGCAGATCAGCACTGCTGTTTTCAAATAGTTTTTCTTTTGCAGCTAATGTTTCCCTTCATTCCATTTTTGGCCAAACTTGAAAAAGCGTGGGGATGGGTGCAATGTATCACACAGCAGCTGGCTCCTTTTTCAGCAGAGGCAGCTTTGGAACAGAACAGCTTCTGGTTGTGACTGGGATCATCCACTGCCCTTCTACCTCCAGTGCTTGGGGCATTTCTTTGAATTTGAAAGCTTGTCCTAAAACGTCAAGAAGCAATATACTTCTGTGAAGAAAGAATGGTGCTACACTTAAAGCACGAGGTTGGGAAAGGAGACCAGTAAAACCTGAGCTCTGGGAAAGCCCCTCTTGGAAGGCCCTCCATTTATTTCCTTGTATATAAATGGGATAATTTGCAAAAGATGCCATGGAGATTGATCAGTCTGTTCGCAGAGTGCTTTCAGGTCTCTGGGTGGAAAGTACTGTCAGAGGACAGACTGGTTGCAGTGACACTGCTCACAAATACTGCTAACTCCAGCCATACCCGAACTTAAGGCAAGCTCTGAGTGGGTTCTCTGCACACCCTCGTTTTGCAGCCTCAGGTGGTGCCTTTCCCCCACGCTGCTACACCGTGCATGCGATTCCCGTGCAAAGAAGAAAGAGTCAAGGTAACCTCGTAGCCTTCCTGTGTTTGCTGTCAATACAGTTTCTGTGAAATGTCTAAAACACCTCAGGTCCTGAAGTGAAACAGCAGCAGCCTGTTTGTTAGACCGAGCTGGGCGGTGTTGTTTACCTTCTGTTGTTTACATGTCTGTGTAAATAAAGAACACTGGTATTTGTAAATCAGCCACACAGGCCTGCCACTTCACTCGGTGACTCCATCATCACTGCATGCCCACTCTCGCCACATACCCTGCAGGGTGAGAAGGAAGTGTTCCTCACGCCCTGCAAAAGTGCCAGTTGTGCTGCTGCAATTCGCAGTCCCAGTGTGACGGGCTAAAAAAAGATTCTCTTAGTGCCCCATTTAGCCCAGATTTTCTGTCCATAAGCTCTAGAGAAGAAGAACCCACAAACCCCTGTGCCAAACCCCGCTGCTGGATGCACGTGATTGAGGAAAGGATGAGGATGCCCTAGTGATGACCCTGAAACCAATCCTCTGCCCACACAACTAATTAGCCTGACTTGTCACTTGACAAACAAGTCAGTAATCAGGCCTACTCCCCACCTAATGAGGCAGCTAAATAACACAGCAATGCAAGAGGACCAGCAGATGACACTACTTGTATTATAATGAACTTTTTGCATTCTTCTGCCACATGCCTAGCGCACCTGCAGCATGCTACAAGTGTTAAAGGCTTCTTGGCAGCATCTGCCCATTTCTGCTGTCATTCAAATCCATCCTAACACAGCTGATTTAGCCTAATTGAAAGTTTGGTCTCAGTTTGCACCTTGCCTTCACCCCCACCCCCTCAATAAAACCCCAACACACCTGCACAGGTGGCTTAAAATAGATCCCCAAATATCTTCAGCCTCCCTTCCCAGTGGCTTGATGCTGACAGCGACAGAGGCAGCACATCTCCTGGTTGCTGCCATGGTGCTTCATGGCTCACATCTGAGTGAGTGCTATATGTGGTTAACATTAAAAGCCTTGGGTCTCCACCTTGGCCTCGGAAATTTTTAGTGACCCTAGCAGCAGATATGCAAGGCAACTTCCTACCCTACGTCTCTCTATCCTAATAGTGGTAGAGATACAAAATCCTGGTGTAGGAATGAAAGAGGATTGCCTGAATCTTACCAGTGCTAGTGCTCATCCTCATGTCCATCCTCTGAATGGCTTTTTACATATTGATACATCAAACTTCAGCCTGTCCTCACTGCCAAAGACAGACACAGGCATAACACAGGCAGCCTTATAAAACATCACAGGTTTAAAAACCTTTGTTCCACTGCGAAGGTTAGAGTATGCACCATTTTGGGATATTTCCACACTCAGAAGGTCTGCTAGCTCTGGATCTCTCTCCACCATCTCTAGAGATTGTGTAAGAGCAGAGTCTGACCCTCTGGTCAATGGAGACTTTCAGTGGTGTGTTGGTACCAAACTTCTTCCCCGAGGAGGCACTCCCAATGGGCTGGAACAGCAAAGCCAAGTCAGAGTCCACAGGAAGGTTAAACATTAACTGCTCCTGGCACTAAGGACCTGCCTATCCCATTGCTATTGACAGCAAGTCTCTGACTTTGCTGGGAACAGGGGCAGCATTGTAACTGCGCATGTCTGACCAAGGGTACGGAAAGAGGTGGCTCTTGAGGTAAGAAAGTGTAAAAAATGGTGTAAGCTACCTGCAACTGAAAGCAAAAAATGACAGCTTAGCATGCATTTCCAGATGGTGCCTTATATTTAAAACTCAAAAAAATGACAAAAAACAACTACAACGGAGGTTCCAAAAATGCCACAGGAAAACCACGAATTTTCTTTGCTCTCACCTCCTTAAGACTGGCAAATAGATCACAAATTCTTATTTCTACTATAAAGCACCTTTCTCAATACAAAAGCAATTTTTCCTATCAAGTGTAATTCTAAAGAATATTTATCTATTTCTTTTAGTTGTTAAACTTCAGATATCAAACCCCCCCTTAGTACCTACCACTATCTTTACACCCAACAGGCAGAAGATTAAAATTAGCCCTGAGTTGGAATTAGGAATTCCTGGCTCAGGGTATGTCCTGCTTAGAGCATCACCTGCTCTCTTTTTATGATCTTTCTCCAGATTAACAGCCTGGCCTCACCCCCCTCTCGACACCATCCACAGGATGGGTTCAACCAGCTCAGTAGCCCATTCATGACAGCAGTCTGCAGAGATGGAGGCAGGTGGGGAGAGCCCTGAGGCCAATCTGCAGCCCTGGCATCTGATGAGTATTGGGAGCATTGACCTAAAATGGCAGCAGTCACAGCAGTGTCTCCAGCGCCCATGTGTAAATGACAAATCCCTGCCTCCTTACCTGAAATAAAACACAGGAGGTTGGATTCCAATCATTAGAAGCCGCTTATGAATCCCATGGTTGGTCTGCATTATTGCCATGACTAAAACCTGGGAAGATTAGGTTTTTAATACAGACTTCCTTCAGATTTTTCCCACTGACTGCCATGTTCTTCACTCCATGGGCAGATTTTAGTGGAACCCTGTCTGAGGCACAAAATATTCCCTACACAGGATGGGAATATCAGGCTGTAGGTCCCATTACAGGAGCAGACGCCTAACTGTGCTTACCTGTTTGGTGGATCACTACCAGTAAACAAAAAAGAGAAAAAATTAAAAGAGTTCTAAGAATGGAGTCTGTGTTCTCACAGCAGTCCTGCAGGATCAGATGCCCACTGAAAAGTAACTTAGTAGAAATCCATCTGTATTATTCTCTGCATCCTCTCTCCAAAACCAGGCTAGCTTTGCTCAGCAAGTGGGCATCTTAAAGGCTCTCCTAGCCTGTAATCAGCTCTCCTAGCCTGTAATCCTTGGGCCAGACCCAAGGAATGACAAGGTTATGTTGTTGCATTCCTTTTTCCTTATTATTTTCCATAATAAAAGTCGTGTACTGCCCTTTTCTTTCCAATGTCAGCTATAATGTAAGTTTGTACTGACCTCCAACCTCCATGTGATTAGAACAGTGTGAAAGCAGAATTTACCATTTCATTTGCAACTCATGAGTGTTGCTGATACCTACACTGAAAATTACCCTGCCATAGCTGTGTGGGGTTAACAAGACTAACATTCCAATGCCTGTGAATTATTGAAGACAGAATAAGTTTCACTTATTTAAAAGGAAGCTGCCATTTCTGCACAATCAGTTTCAAACTTAAAATAGTAACCTCTCCTGAGGGCTTCATTTTTTTGAAGCCCCCCCCCCTCCTCCCCCCAGTACAGTCCTACAATCCATTAAGGACACGCGACAAGGAGTCAGATAAAGTATTTCTAAACCAGATAAAGACAAGAGGAAAGACATCCTTAGCTGGAGAAAACTCATGCTACCCATGATAAGGAGGATGCCTCACATCTGACTTTCTGTGCTATCTCATTGTATAGTCTGGACACGAGAATTTGGAGACTTTTTCATTCAAATTTCACTGATTTGTTTAGGCTTCGCCTCACATTAAGTGATAAGTGTTGAAAACCTTTGCCATCTACAGTAGGCAAAGGTTATTCAGTAACCTCTTGTCCTGGGCTGGGTTAATTCATTACTTACTCAGACACTCACAACACAGGTACTGCTCTGCCATGTGACATCCAAGAGATTATCATCCTGTTTATTTTTGTACAGTCACAAGTATGAAGAAGAGAAATCCAAAAATGAGACAACTTAATCAAGTTAAAGCATGACATGATTTTCCACTATAGCAAAAAATATAAGTCAACAAATAAGACACAGTAGAGTTACTAAGGCTTTTGTCCCCTGAATAATCACCCTGAACAGACCCCAAGAATCCATAATTTTGACTAGACAGAAAATTTTTATCAGACTTTACTGGAACAGCTCCCTTAATGCAATAATAATCTGCATTTTTGGCTAACCCAAAGAGGAGCAGTACCCTGAATACTCAGCATTTCCTCCTACTAAATCTGAGCTACCAAAAAGAGTGAGAAAACTTACAAACATAACAAATTATTCAAAGCTTGTAACATTCTCTCAGCCAGATCAGATGACAACAGACAATAATAGACTTTAAAAACACATGTATGTTGCCTACTAGAAGGCAGGCAAAAAGGTAGGGAGGGAGCCAAAATTCTAGGCTTAAAAGAAACACCAAGAACAGTTTAAAACAAACAATATAGAAACACAGAGCAACGGCTGACGCGCAACAGGGAGCTTATCAGGAGTCCTCCTCCATGAGGAGTGGCAGATAGCAGAGAAGATGGTGATGCTTTTCTCCCCATAAAATAAGGGGAGAAAAGACCCAGAAAGACAGTAATAGTACCCACCACCCAGCCTCTGGTCTGAACAATTTAACCCCCTGAGCATGTACTAACAACCAGTCTTTACAAATGTGTTTTGTGCATCTCGATTTCTCTGGCCCAGGCAAATACCATTTCACAGATGGGCGAACTGAGATAGACAGATATGCTGCCACCTGTCCAGAGCTGTAGCAACAAATCAAACCTATCCAAAAATGTAAAGGCCTCTGAAAACACCAACCACAAACCTGTGAAAAGTCCTCTGTTGTGCAGGGAAAGACAGGGGCGATAAAGACTAAGACAAGCTAGCAGACCTCACTTGAAGAGGCAGCTTTTCTTCACATCTATGGCTAAGCTTTTTATCCTTAAGTGACACCATCTGTTCTGACAGACAGTTTTATAAAATTTGAATAAGGTGACCTGGATAAAGCATGTCTGTTATATAGAAATGCCAGTGTCATACGTGGATGTGGAAAGGTTGTGGATGGTTCATGCACCTTCTCTTCCACACCTATCCAAGTGCCTTCAGCATGTCATCATAAAAGGCTGCACAAGCCTTTTTTGACACCACACAACACACAGCGAGTCATGCTTTTGATAACAAGGCTGCAAGAAGTTTTCTACAATCTTACAAAGACTTTGCAGATGGCATTAATACCTCTTTAAAGTAAGTATTTTATGCGCATAGGTAACTTTTTAACATATGAAGTCATGGTCCATCCTCCCTCCTCTATAATACAACCATATCACTGTATAAGGACCAGCACTGAGGACATAAATATGTCTCTGAACATTTTGCTGACAGGTCTACTGATCACCTGGTTAATGACAACAAACAAAGACTGGAGACTGGACTATCATTTGGTGGTCACTGGAAACCAACACCAGTAGAGAAAAGAAGATGGTGGGTCAATGTAAGCTGACCTTCCTCTTTCTCCAGTCAAAAGGCTTCTGTCTGAAACTGGACTAGAGCAAAACACAAGTGTCATCTCCTTTTTTTTTCCACTTCTCCTCACCAGTTTGACATGATCATGGGCAGTCTCTGTTCCAGCAAAGATTCCAGGAATGTGACAAGGCTGGTTCTGTGTCATTATTGAAGGGCACTGGCAAAGTGCAGGCAGGAATATTTACAAACCTACCTGGTATCTCACTTCATGTTTTATCAGTGCATTTGATTCCTTGTTTTGGAAAGCCTTAACCCACCCACAAACAGAGAGAAAAAATTTCACTGCTTGTCTCTGAGCTTGTAAGTCGGTGGAGTACTCATTTTTTGAAGTAATTGATGGGGATATTCAAGTGTTTTTTAGCAAGTCATGAATGCAGAGCTATATGAAATTATACATGTCTGCTTGTATGTGTGCTTGTACATGTTTCGCTGATATACAGAGAGGACAATTTTTAACTGTAAGATGTGCCATCAGCAAACTACTTGCTACAGGAGGTCAATTAGACTGGATGTTTACTATCTCAAGATTACATGTTACTAGAAATAGTTCTAATGAATAAAGTTTTTCTACTTTTTTAAAATTAAAAACCCCAACCAACCAAACCACAACGAAAACCTAACAGCTGACCCACGAAACAATAGTTTCTGTTTCTCAAAGGCTCGTTAATGCTGAAGATTGGAAGGAAGCTGCTGCCCCCTCTTGGCACCACATCCAAATGCAAATTGCACAAAAAATGAGGATTGCGCTCCCAAATTGAAATTACTAAGTAATAGACAAATTTTAGTGTGGAAAACAGCATAAAACTGACACAGCCCCAAGTCCACTTGTCCACTTACCCAGACCACTCAAGACAACCCCATTAACTTAGTAAGATGTGGGGGTCATAATACACAGAACTGCCATGTCTTTAATTTTAAAATAAAAGTTAGTAATATGTGACCTGGATTTAAAATAACACTTAACACTTAAAGGAGCACGCTAATTCTGCAGAATTCCTGAATTGTCTTATAACACTGCACATCTCTCCCAAATTAGGAGAGCACCTAAACTGCCACACTGGGTAAAAAAGGAAGATCAAATAAACAGGAAAGCCTGCAGTAACACTCAATTGACAGCTATACAGAAATCCCCATTTATCATATATTAAAAGTCAATTCCTTAGTTTCAAGCCCAAACCTGCCACCCTCAGAAGCTGAGGGTACCCACTGCAGGGTTTAAATCAAAGTGCCCATGGGGAATCCCTTCTCACAGACTATCATACAAATTACAAATTAAACCAGTAGGAACTGGTGCATTTATGGACATAAAGGCTTCACTTCTACAAGAGGATCAGCATGGGCAACCTACAGCAACCTTCTTCCCCTACCTTTAGCTGAAGGAGTCAACAGCAGCAAAGTCTCTATAGTTTGTTCCAGCAGGAATTGAATAGGGACACCCCATTTCTTACTGGAAGGGAAAGCATTCAAGGCAAGGACATTTCCAGCAGGGTAAGCCCAGTGGACCAAATATGTAACTACTCCTGTTCAGCAGCATGACTTTTAGTGCTTCCATTCCCCTAAAGAAATTGATGACAGACAGAAACACTTGGACAACAGCAAGTAAAATAACATTAGAAAAAATATCTCCATGGGAATCTGATATTTCATTTCACAGAAGTAATATTTATGCAAATATTTAGACAGTTCATAGGTAAATTAAGATTTACAGGATTTACAGAGATTTACAGACATCTCTGAAGACTTGCAGTTTTAACAGAAAAGTTACCAGGTGTCTCCCAAGCACCCCTGACTTCCAGCACTACAGGCAATCAAAACATGTCTGTGAATGCCTGTACTTTCACTTTACTTGTTTTTAAGTTTTCCTGACCTCCTGAGACCCAGCCATTGAAAACTAGGCAGCAGAGAGCTTACGGAGGGGAAGCTGGGGAGCCAGCTAAGGCTGCAGTGCTTTTGCATTTCAAAAAGGAAATCTGAAGAAACACAGAGTGCCAAAAACTCAGTGAGGAAATTGTTATCACTATCTCCAGTAGAAAGTTAAAAACTGTAACCAGTATTCCTGGGATCAATAGATGGACTTAACATACCTCTCACAAGGGACTGGAAGAGCATACTCCAGCAGAGCCTTCAAAACATGGGCAGCTCCAACACTTACCTGGGTACAGCTGGGAAACACAAGCCTCAGCACATGAAGAAGAAGGCTGACAAAGAGACACCAAATAATATTGACAGCTCATTGAATCAAACACTTGTATAGTGTGTGGAAATTTTACCCAAGTGACTTGAATTTTTCATCCAGGAATTGAAAATTCTCGAAAAATACTACTTGGTCTTTTTCAAGGATTTGGTTTAGAAGCATCGTGTCCTGCACAGGAGTGGGCATCAGCAGCAGATTGCAAAATACATCTGCAGGAAGGGAACACCAGGTAAACACAGCTAAGGCAGGGCTACTCTGAAGCATTAAAACCAACCAGCTACCTTTATGAGAAAAGAAAATCCAAAGAAATTGAGTATTTCTCTTTCACAGTCAGCATGTTTTCCACTTCTCAATTCCGCGGTTTGCTTCCAACTGAGAAACCTCTAAAGAATTTGGAACTGTGTCATGCTGGAAAAGACACACTGGACAAGGTGATAATATTCAATTATTGTACTGTAAGTTCAAGCTTACAAAGGCAAGCTTGAAATACGGTAGCCCATTTTTGTCAGGCCATTGAGCTGAGGTTTTAACCAACAAAAACAGACTTCTTACACATATCCTAAGTCAAGACATGTTTCTCTTCTGTCACCTGTGGGTCTCTGGAAAAAAAAAAATGCAGAGGATTATCCAGTGACCGCCATCACTGGGAGCAGCCACTGAGCTCCTTCAGCAGGACACTCAGACACAAAGAAATTTTGAATGATCTTCCTTGACCTCAGGTGACATAAAGAAGTACTTTGGTTTCTCCTCTTTCTACCCTTCCTCATTCATAGCTGCCTCTATTCCTCTCCTCTGCTTGTTTTAAAACAACTCAAGATTTCTCTTCTTTCCCTCTTCCTTCCATCTGCTGAAGTCACCCATATCTAAACCCTTCTAAAAATTTTAGAGCTAAAAAATAAATAGTTAACAGTTCCAGCCCTCACCAATTGTACATTCTACATCTTTTCATGCAACATGACTCAGCCCTGTCTATTGAGACAGTTCCTACGCTCACAGTTTTCTGCCCTCTGCTTACACACTCCCAATAAATCCTTAAGTACTACCATAATTAAACTACTACCACACCATTGCCTTTCATTTGAGCTCTCTGCTCATTCATATCAACCTGATGCTGCAGGGCAAGATGACTACTCAAGCACAGGTGAGAGATTATTTCTTTTAAAATATAATTTAAAACACAAAATACTCAATCTGAACAAAAAGACTTTAATATCAAGACTAAAAATTGTAACTTAAAGGTAAGTGTTTCGTAACTTTGGTGGAAAATTCAGCGTATTTCACAATGCATGGGAAACAAAGAAACACCAACCAAAAAAAGGAGAGATAAAGGGCAGTTTCCACAACTTTGCCCAAATGACTTAACCCTTTGACACGTCTGGGTCTTTATGGCTCTTCTTAGTCAAGAGCTTCAGAATATTTTATTACACAGTCAGACACTGCAAATAAGTTTTGTTTCATTTTGTTTTTCTTTTTTAAACTGAAAGACATTCAGCAGAAAATGCATCTCAGGGAAATTTGAGATATGCCCTGTAACTCTGTCTTTCAAAAAATGTAATTTGCTTTTAAACCACTGCTGGCCTAGACTATGATTAGAGTCAAACTTCACATTATGCTGTTTTGGTTTCCCCCATATTAGTTTTTGGCCAGGCGTGGACTACATGCTTAACAGAAGAAGAACACACACAGGGTTGGGTCTTAATTATATATAAAAAGAGAAGAAAATTAAATACAACTCTGAATTAGGTGCAGAAATCACTGCAATGCAGAACAGTATATTTATTTACAGGCTAATAAAAATATATTCAGCTTAGCTAGGTGTATACATCTTTTGCTAAATGTTCCATCTGCTACAGAAATTAGAGTATCTCATGATGTAATTATTTTTGGACAAATACAATAAATACCTGAATTTTGTTTGATACAACTGTGGGTTAACATATATTGATTCAGATACAAACCCTCTTCACTGCCAAGAATACACTTCGACAAAGGAAATACTACATACAGCCTTTGATCAGAGTTAAATTTATTGCCATAAAGCACTTTCCTTATCTTACATGCTTTTAATTAACATTGGTCCCAGATGCCAACAAACACTGTCCACCTTTAGCTTAAAATACAATTGTCTTACTGAAGATTTTAATAGGCAAGGAATTATATACCAAAAACAAATTGCAAAATTATCTTTAGAATATTATTTTTTAAAGTAAAAATATATATACACGCAAGTAAACCATTTTACACTTTAAAAAATAAAATGAAGTCTGAACACTGATTTTCCTCAGAAATTCTTCCAAGTCTAACTCAATTCAACCTCTGGGAATCAGCAGGACTGAGTCTTCCCGTTACTGACAAAGGGGAGAATACACATTTGTCTATTGAATCTGGAAATCTCAACTTGCAAAACTTTTCTCAGTTTAAATATTAATCTCTAAGCATCTCAGTATGATTGCAAATAAACCAGGACATTAAGTCAGCTGGTAAGAAGTACAGTGTACATGGAGACAGACTGTAGTGTCTGAGCAAAATCCTCCCATTTAGGGCTTCCTAAACAAAGACTATGAAAACTGCTGGGAAGGAAATCTGGTGATAATTTACTGCTATCTGATATGTCTAGTCCCAGTCATTTTCTTCAGCAATTGTTCCTTCTGTTGATCTCATATAGAGATAAAAATAAACAAGGTAAGAGCAGAGAAAAGGTCCAGCAGATGAAGAAGAGAGCACAGCATCATGTGAAACTGAGACGAGGAATGTTAGGAAAATAGATTTAGAAACATTATCCCACTTCAGGCTAAAACTGATCAAATGCATTAAACAAAAAATACAGTGTGCCAAGAAGGAAGAACAAATAAATTAAAAATTTCACCTTTCCCTCAAATAAAGGGAAACTGTACAGGCAAATTGAATGCCATTTTAAAAAGTTACAAGGTTAGTTGGACAAATCTAATTTTGTAGAACTGCAGGAAGTTTTCACATAGCGACGATTTTCAAAGACAAAATGACCACTACTTAGCTTTGAACTATCCCTTCCTGACAGAGAGGACATTGAGTATTCCAGGCCACTGACAGTTTCAGAGTGCACTCTGCCTGAGTAGCTGTGGGAAAAACACAAATCTGGATGCAAAAGTTCTGGCAGTGGATTCATCTGCTAACACACAGCCAATGTGTCCTCAAGTTTCTGAAGCTTCAGAAAAAGAAACATGCCTGGGGACCTGTTTCTTCTTCACATAGCTTTATTTTTAAATACTAGTTTCTGTTCAGTGAAAACTGTACAGCCTTGACTATTTTAAAAACCTTTAACAGTATGCTGTATGACAAACACTAGTATAAAAAATGAACCAAATAACGTTACTCCACTGTGTAAGTGGAACTCATGCACACACACACGCACGCACATAAACACACACACAATGATCGTGTAAATAGCGAAGTTAAGGGATTTATAAATAGCAAAACCTTTGAATAAAGTATATACATTTTTAGGCTTTTTCTATAAACATATATATAGTGCTCCTAGGAGAGACAAAGTAACTGTGTTCTACATCACAACTTAGAACACAAGATTAATTGATATTACTCTAAAGGCCTTTGAGGTTTTTTCTTATGTATTTATACCTTACACTGTTAACACTTGCAAAGATGTCTTTTCACATTAGTTCCTCTTCCAATGTACAAAACCGTTTCACATTACAGTTCAACAGCCTGCAGAGCAGTGAAAGGAAAGATGGCACTGCATGCTGAAATAAGAAGTGTCATGACTATGTAGAGCTTGTTTGTGGAGTGTGCTGCACCTCACCAAGAGATCTACAAATGGAACATGAGAAACTGCTCAAGACACCATCCTCAACTTCCCATCTGCATCCAGGGCCTTTAGATGCACACCAATAAAAAACTAGTTTAAAATATACTGCTCTCACAAAGGGAGTAACATTTTGCTTAAACAGTAAGACAATTATAGGTTAATAGGACCGCCATAACATAAAACAGATGGGGCCGGACACTGTATGATTCTGAAAACCTCCTGTAAAAGTACTGTGCACTCAACTTCCACTTCCTTAAGGATTATTTTAATGTGAAATGAATATGTTTAGTACCTATCAAAAGCACTCATCATTTTGTACGGTCAAGCTAACGATGACCAACTCAAACCACTCTGCATTAGCAGCAACCATATCCATTCAAAAACAAACACTAAATTGATGATGCTCAGAAAAAAATACCAAAGGGCCCACAACATTTGTGAGTAATTTTTCAACTAATTTCACTTTTAAAACCCCATACTACTCTGTTAAACTAATTTTGGAGCAGGTTTCAAATGGAACAAATTGTGGTGAATTTAAATAAAAACAACAAATCCAAAAATCTCACTCACAAAATTATCATGGGCTGAAGGATGATGATTAGCAAGCACTCCACTGCTTATTTGGCTTTTGATAGTCTTTGCTCAAATTAAAGCTCTGGTCTTCACTATTCTGAGGGAAAAAATGTTTTTTCGAAGTTACAGTTCAAAAACTCTAAATACAAAACACATAGATGCAATGGAACTAGCCTGCTCCTCCATCCTTTTAGGGTTAAAGCATGTCTCACACCAAACTGAACATCAGTTGTCCCTTTAAAACATCCAAGGGTCAAAATTAGGCGGATCACACATTATTCTGCTTCCTTAGGGACATCAATCAGATTAAAAGTGGAACATACTGAGGTTATCCATTTTAGAATCCCACGCTTTGGTAGGATTATTCTTTTATTATTAAAAGAAATTCATTTCACATGCTGTGTGTTAGGTAACTACTGTGTGACACGCAAAAGACAGTTTTCCACATTTAGAATTGCTCACAATGAAGCCCTGAGGTAACCGCCTTTTTTCCAGGCAACAGTAATACAGTTCCTTCCGACATTTAATCATCCTTTTATAACCTACACTAGTATATGCAACTTCAGGCAGTCAATATTGATTATCCGTTGTTCCCAAAGATGGGATCTGTCCAGTTTAGTGGGTGGGGGTTTTTTTGATTGTTTTTAGGATAAAGACTCAGCAGAACGGGCTAATTTGGGTGCAGTGTCTTCTAATGAAGCTTCAACTGAATTCCCCAGGTCTCCATTTTCATGTCCATCAATAGTTGGCTTCTTATCAAACACTGCAAGTCAAAAAGAAAATTTATTTAAGGAAGGAAGCAATCTTGGGAAGGACAGATCAATGATCCTTGTTTCAAAAGCTGTAATGTTTGCTAAAATTACTACTAAAATTAAAGCTAACAGGTTTTTAGCAGAACGTAGTACAGCAGGAAAATAGGAACTGTTTCTTTACCTTTATGATTTAAAAAATATAACTGAAGAAGCCAACAACACAAAGTGTTAAGGGGAATTAACGACTCAGTCCAGAGGTAGGAAAAGATAAGAATAAATTCAAATTTCAACCTTTGGGAAAAGATGACCATGAAAAAGGTTCATAAGTTAATTCAGTTGTATCTAAGTAAACCAGGCCAAACAGTAAGGGACCAACCAGATGAACTGACAGTCTATTAGTAGGTTAATTGAATTGACAGCAGATTAATTTTACAATGAATATAAAAACAGTATTTTCCAGAAACTGGTTTGCATATTGAGACTTCAGAATTAAACTGCATGTAACACATTTTAGAAGGTTTACCTTGTGAGGGTTTGACATCCACATTTGCATCTTTCCTATTAGAACTTGAATTTGCACCTTCTTCCAATTCATCAAGATATAAACGGTAACGGTGTCCACTCTCATCCTCATATTCTACGTTTTCATCATCTGAATCAACTTCTGGAGCAACATACACTACTTCAAATTCGATTTCGCCTCTCTAAAATGCAGTGAAAAATAAAAATTTACTTACTACTGCACAACTACCCAATAGGATTACCAAGGTGAGCTAGGTTACTAAAACAAATACATTTTACTGTTGCAAACACATTTACAGTTGAGTATTCTGGATAGGTATCTGAGTTAAGTTTTTACTGTCTAAAGAAGTATAGCTCTATAGCTAAGCTTTACCACAACTACCTGAATTTCTTATAAGCCAGTACATTTCAAACAGTGATTTCTAAAGAGGAAGTTTTCTGATAAATTGAGCACACCTGTAACTGTCTGAAAATGGGAAGCAAGGCAGGAAGAAGATTCTAAACCACAAAGTATATGAGAAACATTGTTTGGCTGGAGCTGTTCAGTGGTAAGAGTAAAGTGTATTTCACTAACTAGTTATTTCTGTGGGGCAATATAATAAAATGAATTCCACCAGCCTTACTGAATAATGATTAGCCAACACATGTGGTTAACTGGACCACTACTGACTCAGCATTTTTCTCCTCAAATTGCAAAACATAAGAGGATTAAGAGTAAGGTGATACAGCCTCCAAAATCACCGTAGCTTAGCATTATGCTGTACTTAACAGGAAACATTAAAATTCAAGGTAATTCAACAGGCAGAAAGCAGGAAGCACCTAAACATGCCTATGGATAACAGGTCCAAACTGACCTGTTGGGAAAGAATAGTTACAGCTTCTTTATGTTTGGCATCTCTTAAATTAACTCCATTTACTGCCAGAATAGCATCGCCAACATGCAGTCCTCCACATCGATCAGCAGGTTGCCCAGGATGGATTTCAGAGATCAGTATTGGAACACCATGCTCCTTCCCACCCTAAAAAAAAAAAAAAAGGAAATTTTAGTTAACTTGAGATGCCTTTTAACATAAAATTGACTTTCAGATAGAAGTTCCTAAAGTATTTATTTCAAATTCTATTTTAGAAAATTAGAAATCATTCTTCACACAAAGAATGTTTAAGAATGTATGAGCTGCTTCTCTTAATTCTTCTCCACACAGAAGAATGGAAAATTTCAAATATGTATTCAGAGTCAATGTAGGTAATTCCGAATACTAATAAAACTACAAAATCATATACAAGCTAATGAAAAGCAGAAAAGCTCATTAAAAAAGCGTATCAGGCACCATATTGACTTGCAAGAAACAGTACTCATATTTAGAATGAAAGTATAATAGTAAAAATTTTCAAAATCTGTTGTAAAAAGCTTACACAGCTTTTGTAAGCAAAAGAGGTGAGAGATGCCAATATAGATACTTAAAAAAAAAGTTACAGTCACAACAGCTAAGCTTGAAAGTCAGGTCTCAGATTGTCTCTGCCCTTCTAAATACTTAGTCCTGGAACCAGAACTGGCTAATCTGCTGAAGCATCTATACCCTACACATAAGTCAAAATCATAAGTTTAACATAAAGTAGCAATTATTTATTTCCTAATCTATCAAAATGAGTCTTGAAGTTCTATGACCATAGTTACGGATTTGTGTATGCTTTTTGCATGTATTCTAACAATACATTTATTGAGCCACATATTTTACAGAAGTAGGAATACAAACTTGAATTGCTGCTTCTGTGTCATAGAAAACAAATGCAACTATTTACTGTGATTGAAATTCCTAGTCCTTCATGGTCTTCTTTAACTAGCAAAACCTTTCTGATTGGACCAACACCTTGACTCTTCTTTAAGGCATCAGGATCCTAGTTTGATAAAAAACAAACATAGCACAAACATAAATGCGTGAACCCAAAACTGATGCATTTCAGCATTTTGGTTTTTTTGAAATTATATACAGGCAGTGTATGAGCAACAGAGTTTTAGACAAGCTCCAGGCAGGACAAACTTACAGTGCCCCTTTACAGAAAGGGTATGAAATCAGAAAAGATTCCTTATTATGCACCCCTGATGAGAATAATTATTTAAATTATTTCAGTGCTGATTAATGCACAACACAGAATTTAACTTCAAAAGAAGGAAATCAGCCACATATGAAAAATATTAAGAGAATACACAGAGAAGTGCTGATCACTGCTGAAACGTTATATGATGTAAACTCATCTTAAAAGTAACCAGATGACAGAAGATGATGTAATACACTCCCAAGGAAGAGGGTGCTTGCTCAAGTTTATTTTTATTGTAATAAAAATAAACCACACCAAAAGCCATTGAACACAAATCTAAAAGAGAGACTAAATAAATAAAGGTTTGTTTTTCCCTTTTGTTAACTCGCTGATGCCATTATGCATACCCTTAAAATCATAAACACACATATTTGTCCAATGTTTTATACGCAATTAGCAACATAAGCAGTAAGAACCATCTGACCAACTAATGTACTTAAAACAGACCTAAGTAAAGCACTTTGCTGGAAGTGTTTGGGTTTATGCACTGAACACTGGGGCGATTAACAGGACGTGCCAAGTTGGGTGAGCTCTACCAAAGCTACCACAGTGAAATGCCATTTAAAGGTTTTGTTTTAAAAAGTACCTTTAGGAGGAAAAGAAATAACCAACAAACCATTATTTACTGTCAATTTATCTAGCCCTTAAAAAAAAAAAAGACATTAAAATCTATTTCAGTTCAAACTAATCCTAAAAAGTTTATTCTTGGTTTTTGTAAATAAGCTAGATCCACATTTTGAAACCTGCTGTTAAAGTTATATTTATATACATAAATGTATATATTTATATCAGAGGCTCAGTTTCCAAAATGACTGAGTGTTCCTAGGTAAATCAAAGGAATTGTATCATCTTCTGTGATCACTTAGAGGAATAAGCTATTCAGCACGTAACTGTCCTTCAGTATACAAAAGAATAACACATTGACAAGTGACATTTGGAAAAAACACAATACTGAAGTAAAAATAATCACAAAGATTAAGAAATAACTCATGTCTGGAAATCATGGAGGAATGGCTCATGTCTTCAACTTACATGTCCTGGTGGTGCTTGCATTGGTCGTTTGAGATCATTCCGACCTCGACAAGCTCTAATGACAGTTTTGTGACGGTGAAGATGTATTTCTGCTTCCAGCTGATTCCACAGCTTGTCATGAGCAGGTCCTTTCATATCTCGGCCCAGTAACTGAATCTGCTGGACCCTACATAGTGACAAAGGCAGTAAAACAATGCTGTATTACAACGGAAAAAGCAATGCACTGTAGGACTCACACACTTCATGTGGCTACAGTACGTGGTCACACAGCAAGAGCCCTGGAGATTTTTGTTTCTTCCTTTTGTTAACTAACTGGAAATGTAAGACTTTTCCTACTTAGTCTTAACCTTGAACCTGCCTCTGGGGATGCAAAGGAAGGAAACAACAACAAAACCCATCTCATCCTAAGGGACCTTATGTATGGATTGACTTCACATACCTTCCAGCTAGCTCCTTATCTAAATACTTGGCTGCCAATCTTGCTCCGTAAACCTCGGCCTGAAGCACAGCTATGTGTCTACGAAGAGCTTCATTCTCCTTCCTCAGCAACTTGACCTCAGCTTCCAGTTGAGCTTCTTTCACTTTTTCCTTCTTGTTAGCTTCAAGTTCTCTCTCCTTTACAATGAAAAAAACAAAACAAGAAAAAATGTTAAAAAGCTTTCATCCAATTTAATGATGAAAGAGCACTTACTGTTTCTGCACACACAATCTGAAATTATTCTCCTGTGTACCAGACACGCATGCAGGAAAAGAAATAAAAAAGAAAGCAGGGACTCTGGCACTGCAGCAAGTGGTTTGCATACTATCCTATACAAAGGTGGCAAAATTTTAGTCTGAATATCATCCTTACATTTTCTTGTCTTGCAAATGGGATTCAAAGTTAAAGAATACTACTTTTAAAATTAATGAGGAGCTATGAAGCTGCTAAATATTTCAATTTAACCAAATTCTTTAACTATTATTATTATTATTATTATTGTGATGACATGGAAACGTAAGTCCGTATGTCCTTAAAGTGACAATTATTTTCATGCAAACAACCAAGAAATGTCCAGCCAGAGACATTTCCAAATTAGAGTCTGACAATCACATAAATAAAGTCAGGGATTCTACACATGAAGAAGCCCACCCTGAGAAACCTAAAAGAAAATTAGTGCAAAATAGCTCTGTTAAAAAAAAACCAAAACAGAATGAACACCAACCAATAAAAAACCACACTAAAACCACACTTTAGGCAAGCTAGCTCCCTCTGCCTCACTTGCTGAAAAAGGAATTATGGAAGTATAAATTAATCCCACAGTACTCCATTCCAAATGTAGAGAAACTGCATAATCATTACCTTTTCTAATACCCAGGGTACTGGTGTAAAAGGAGTTAGTAAACTTAGACTGCTAATCTACAAAATCTACTTTAAGGAGAGCATGCTTGATTACTTGTACCTTTTATATCTTGCTCTGCATCCCTTTTACAAAGTGGGGGAAAATCCCCATCGCAAACCAGGAAACAGTAGAGACACAGGGTCTAATACTGTTTCCTTTCTAAAATGGCTGTCAAATGAAGCAGCAATAAAAACTAAGTTCACCATAATGCATTTTTTAAGACATTTGGAGTACCCGAAAAGCCTATTCTCTGTACCTGTTCCAATAAAACTGCTAAACAAATAAAACCAGGAAGTGCTATTAAAGAAGCAACAGGACAGGAAAAAAAAAATTACAGAACTGGCAAGACAAATCTGTTATCAAATTGTAAATATGCTATTCATTATCCCAAGCCTGAATATAAAACCATTAATATGGTTGATATTACCCCATTTGAGAAATTACACAAGCTTGGTCCTTCCAAAGAGAGTTATTTTCACAATAGATTTTTGGAAACATTTATAGCATTTACTGACTTTGACAGACAGTCAACTCTGAATTTGATAGACTACTACCTCCCTCATCTGTTAAATACTTTTATCAGTTTAGATGAATAGAGTACATTACACCTATGAACATGTTGGTCAAGAATTGCCCAGCATAGTGCTTGGGAGGAGCAGATCAAAGATTACTTGAAATCACTGGCATTTCACTGCCTGCAATTCCCATGATGATCCACCTTCAGATCAAGTTTGGCTCAGTATCCGTATTAGAAAACATGTCACACAAAGCCACTTCTGGTCTCTGGCCTTTGGGTTGGGGGTTGTCTTGTGAGAATGACTCTCTGCAGCAAATCTCTTTATGAACTGCAGGATCAATCCTATGCCAAGAATTTTGACTAATCTACATTTCAAGAATAGGAGTTTCTAAGATTATACCAATTCTATTATTACTTTGGTCTTAAGCTATTTTAATTACAAGAATTCAAGAGTGCCACTATTCTGTGTTGTCTCTGCTGCACACTTTAGGAGAAGGGCCAAAGTTCAGACATAACACCTGTTTTACAGTAGCTGCAAAGTCCATATACAGATAGTGTTCCTGTTAGCTCTGCCCCTATTGTCAATACTGCATCAAGGTACTTTAAATAGTATAGGCTGCCTGTTAGTCCACTCTTAGAACATCTTTTATTCGACAAACATAAAAAGACAAAGACTAGAATTTAAGAGACATATTCCCACCTCCTTCAGAAAAGTGAATTGCTGAAGTGATCGAAGATACTTGATTACACCAGCAAATTTCAGGCAGCACATTTTACAGTATTTATGCAAAATAGCCAGCTTAAACACTCTCATCCAGACTCAGATTTTCCATTGATGTTCACTGAATTTGGTTTGCCATTTAAATTAAACAGGAAGCCAAATGCTACATTTTTAAGTAGAATCACTTTTAGTCATGCATTTTGTATGTTACACCTAAAACACAAGGCAAATGCAATCCCACACAGGTGTTTTCTTCCATTTTTTCCATTATTATGACTACTGTACTCTGACAGGGGTGGAAAATTACACCCAGAAGCCAATCTTCCATGGACTGTCTCCAACTAATCACCACATGAATTTAAAAAAAAAAAAAAAAAAAAGGTGGGCAGTATGGGATCTCTGAAGATGTACTGAAAGAGCGTGTCCCATTTTGAATGACTGTCAAGAGATGTGACAAAAATCTCAAAAATGTTTAAAGAAATCAAGGAAGCCAAGTTATAGTATGTTATAGTTTCATGCTTTCTAGTGTTCATAGTATGGCACAGGTTCTGAAAACAGAAAATGTATTTTCTGTCGGTAATATTAAAAAACCTACTAAAAATGCAACAGCAAGTTTGAAGACCAAAGCTTACAGTTACCAGCTATCCCGTGGCTTTTCAAAAAACCAAATATTGAGTAGTGATAATGAAGCATGTAACATAATCAAAGTGGAAAAGCTGTTTAAAAACCTTTCAAGTCTATCACCATGAAAAGATAAAAGTCAAGTTTGCTTCACTTTTTCTTCATATCTATATATTATTGTGTTCATATGCTTTTGGCTGTTACACCAGCCAGTAAAACACATTAAATCACACGCATGAAAAAAATAGGAAAAGGGAAAAAAAGGAAAAGTTGACAGGATTTTTTTAAAATACAACATGCAAAATACGTCATATTACACTCATAGATGTGTACAGTGTTTATGCTTTAGAAATTGTATAACACCTTAACATTTTTTGAGATACTGTCAGAACAATTTTTCGGAATGTCAAGTTCCCAGATACCACCTCAAACTAGCTGCAGCAATAATAAATAGAATCCATACAGACTTAGGAAAGAGGGCACCACATCTAGAAAACAAAAATTAAAATGCAAAGCAAATTCTTTACACAGCATCTTGCCAACTGTTAGGAAGAAGGAACAAGCCAGATCTGTTTTGCCAGTTTCTGAGGCCAACATATATACATAAGTTGTTGCACAAAACAAAAGCACTGCTTAAACATAAAAAAAAAAAAAAGGCAATCAGCATACTTACCATTTCATCCACAGAAAGGACAGACTTAAGACAGAAGAAAAGAGTTCCATAATTAGAGAAACAGGCAATAGGAACTTCAAGAAAATGCAACAACATAAATTACCTACTCCAAAAGGAATTAAAACTCCATTAAGACTCCATATTTCATTAGATGGCATAAAGAACAAGCACACTGCTACAATTCTATTTAACAACAGTTTTGGTATTTTGCAGTGAAATTAATTAAAAATCTTACTGAAAACTTAACCTTATTGTAGTACTGAAAACAACAATTTTTCCTAAAATACCAAGAATCTCTACAATGAATAGCAAGATAATACAGTATTAATGAAAGAATCACAGAAAAACCCTTCTATAATGTTATACAGATAAAGTATTTTTCCTTTCAGAAAGAACAAGAGGGACATAAAGGACAGGCAGAAGTATCAGAAAAGGCATCAAGCACAAAAACGCAGAAAAAAAAATTTGACTAGGCAACTTCATACTCTCATAGAGTTTTTATGATTACACTAAGAAGATTCACTACTTCTAAAAATGGATTTGGCCTAAACTACATCATCAATTGCTTAGCAATCTAAACATTTTAAAATGTCCTAGTTCACCACTATGTACAATTTTAGAGATTACATAGTATGCATTTATGCTACGAGTCTACACACAAAATAATTGTGTCTGTTCCTCAAGAAAGCAGGAAGTCAACTAGCACAGAGCTTTATTTCCCCACTGTACATTCTGTTGACACAGTTCTTCTTTGCCCTCAGAGGCCTTCTGACTGCCAGAAGGTCAGCACAACAGTTTTTATTTACCCAAACTTTGGAGGTCCCATTTTATTGTCAGTTAAGCAGCCTAAGTTTTGCTTGTTCTAGCTTTGCAAACTTTCATAACTTTCTTTATCGGGAAGAGTTTAAAGTTGAGCTTCTGTCCATTAAAGCTAAGAAATACCCAAATGCAAAGTAAAACAAACTCAAAACACTAGTCCTCATACTTCTAAAACTGAAAAGCTAAAAGAAATTAAGCAGAGAATATCAGTCTAAGCTGTTAATAAAGTTCAATTTCAACACAGATAAAACTTGAACCAATGTATGTAAAGTTTATTTATTGTCACCTGTGGGAAGAAGACTGCTATCAATAGCATGGAAATTTAATATATCTTTAGAAATCATTTATAACAAGGTAAGGGGAAACAAATAGCTTTAAAGTATTACGCTCTGTGTTAGTCAGAAGTGAAGTCTAACTAACAAAATTTGGGGACCAAAATCACTCACAGTGATGTGTTAACTTAAAAGTTTTGCTACATGTAAATCTGCAGTTTCACACTTACAAAATGCTGGTGATATTTAACTAATGCTTATTTAAAAGCTATGAGAATTATTTAGAGCTCTAAATAAATTTTGCCATATGGTAGCTATAATTCAGTACAGAGTAAATTATGTGTGGACAACCCAGAAAATGTTGCTCTTATACTGAATATACAACTATGTAGCCCTAGGAAGACAGCTCTAAGAAGACAGCTCTAATCAATTACAGCTTTTGAATCTGAAACACAAAGAATTTGGGTTACTCCTGCTGTTCAGTGATTAGCCTAGATATTCTTTAAGACTTGTAGTCTGCTACTGTGTTTTACTGCACATTAATTAACAGGACAAAATAGCAGAAGAGACTAATCTAATGCTCCACATATGTTGGGAGTAGATATTTGCAACCAAACTCTGAAGTAGTTTTAGAAAGTCAGAGATAGAGAGAGACTTTGATTCATGCCAACAATTAGAAACCACATGTATACAACACTACTTTTCTAATTTACAAAGTCATAGCATTAGAGCGTGGATCTGTGGTGTGGCTAGTAACAAGGCAGTCTATGCTCTGGCTATCAGTCAATGTCAACTAATTGCACAGATTAATTATTGTTCACTTTTGGTGCGCTTTGTAAAGGTCTGAGTTTAAAAAAAATGTTTAGTTTATTGAGTTCTATTACAGTCTTCTACTATTTTTTGCAACTTCAGTCTTCAGAAAAGACTCACAATAAATCACAAAATATTTTCTAATTTTACTTTCAGAAATCTCTAAAATGATTTATTTAAGAACAACTTCTTAAATCCTTATTCTTTCTTCTGGTATTATGCATGTTATTTTTAATGGTTGCTAATGACCAATTATAATGTTATTTAAAACTAAAGAAAGTTAACATCTTTAACATGAAAATTTGTAATCACCTTATTCACACCTTCCAAGGAAGAATTTCAGCCTGGAGAGGAAGAAGAATATAATCCTACATTCACGTTGCCATACTCACCAGTTTTGCCTTAATGGCCCCAGAGTCAACACTCTGGCCAGTCTTGGCATGTAGCTGAAGCTGAACAGCATGGAGTTGCAAAAGCTGATCATGCACTTCCTTTTCCAAAACTGCTTTCTCTGCCTGTGTTTCTGTCAGTTCAGACTTCAGATCAACCAACTGTGCCTGTGAAGATATAATCCATCATAGTAATTGAGAGCAAGGATTACATGGGGTCACCAGAACTCTGACATATAACACAGCATTTGCAGGTACATGTATGCTATACATGGTAGAACATAGGTTAAGAGTACTTGCTGTCACACATTCCTCTGTAGCCCAGCTTTAACACTGGATCATTTACAGGATTTTCTCCCCAGTTGCCACAAAATTCATGGACCCAAGGAGCCAGAATCAAACTACCATATTGCCAGAAGTAACAACAGCTGAGTTTTTCTTCAGGCAGACAATGGTACGTGATGCTGATGTCCACTCCAAAACAAGAGAATGGCAATAAACCTAAGTAGGATTTACACCCATAGCAATGTAAACACAATTTTAAATTGTAAAATTATTAAATCTTACTGGAAAAAAAATTGCTCAAAGCAAAATGACAACTTTTTATCCAATGCTGAAGTCAAATAATCCTATTTACAGGTGGTCTACTATTTAACTGAAATAGCAAACTAGTTGGGTAAACCAGAAGCCATGAAATGCCCCTAAAATGCATATGTAGAAAACAAGAAATAGTTATTAACTCTTGAAAAAGTGGTTTTGAAATATTATAAAAACAGTTTTCATGTAGGGTTCATATCTGGAATGAAAGAACAAATACTAACATGTTTACCATGTTACTTGTTATCATTAAGTTCAAGTAGCATTTTATAAGATAAGTTACATTTAGACAAGCTTTAAAGCTACTATTTGCCAAAAAACCCACAGAATATGATTTCAGGGGATTTTTACCTAAATTCCCAGAGTTTATTTTTGTATCCAAAAGATTTAGAACTAAAGACCAAAATGAAAAAGTGACTAATCCTTAAAAAAAGCTCTCTCATATTAAAGCAAGGTATTTCAGGTATTTTAACAACATTATACTAATGTTCAAAGTAACAGTGAATGTCAAGTTGCAAAGCAACTTGCTATAAAATAACTGTATCTGTTAATGAACAGAAAGCAGGAAGGATTTGACTATCAGTAGGGAGTGTTTACTGTGTCTAACTTCAAGTTGATAATTTAGATGGACAGGCTCCTCAACCTTCCAGAGTAATTCAGAGATAAGTAGGCACTTCCTTTGGTGGTTCAGAGCACCTAGAGTGCAACTTGATGAGATGGATCAAGCCAACTTCCAGCTTGCGGCTGCCAAGAAGAACAATCTCCCTTCCTGCCTCTTGGCTTTGCCCTTTTGCCCCTCATCTCTGGCACTGAACAGAGCAGAGCTACCTCCCCCTGTCCCTTTAGGTGGAGCCCCAACAGATCAGGCCAACACTTACTTATTGCCAAAAAATGGGGTCACATGTATTTTTACCTTCCAACTGCCTGAAATGGCAAAAAAAACTTGAAAATTTTGTAAACCCTTGCAGAAATCTAAAGCAAAAATTGCCTTTTACATTAAGATGACATTGAAAATACTAAAAAGCCCAATAATTTCAGAGAAATGAGTTGCTTACAAAGCTGCATTATTGTCCCCAGTGACCAGCCATAGTTAAAGTTTCTCTGCTGTAGTTCACCTACCCTCTAACAAAAGCAAACACACACCTGAACTAACACAGCAAATGAAAACACCACCTGCATAAAAGCTGATGATATAGTACAGAGCAGATAACAAAAGACTTAATAATGAAGGCACAGTTTGACCTTATTCACATATTTCACATAATGTGTAACAAATGTGTAACAGTCACAATTTCACATAATGTGTAACATTTTGTTATTATTACATACTGTATATATTAGGTCTACTTTAAAAAAAAAAAAGACCACCACTGTCTTGCTCCTTTCTAACAGCTAGCATACTGACTTTCTTTTTTTTTTTTTTATATACACACACATACTCTCTCATCCACTCTAATTCCAAAGACCTGTAGAATGGCAAAGTGACAGTACAGCTAAATTAGACCAGTTTAATATTGTCCAGCCTCACCTAGTAGAGAAGGGCAATCAGAGTTCTAGTGGGAAGAAAAAACAAATTTATTTCCCTGTGTAAATACAAAGCAGCAAGAATGATGGCCAACAGCTTCTCAGGGTGAATGATGCCCCAAAAGTATCACTAAAACGCTATTAAATGTGTAATAAAAATTAAAAATAGTACTCTGCACATAACCTAGCATTTAAATTCACATCCTGCTATTTTAATCATAAAATCATTGAATCACAGAACAGCCTGGGTTGAAAGGGACTTTAAAGACCGGGTTCCAAACCCCCTACCATGGTCAGGGACCCCTTGCACTAGACCAGGTTGCTCAGAGCTCCATCCGACCTGGCCTTAAACACTTCCAGGAATGGAATGGGGCACTCTGGACAACCTGTTCCAGTGCATCACCATCTTCAAAATAAAGAATTTTTTCCTATTATCTAATCTAAATCTACTCTCTTTCAGTTTGAAACTACTCCCCCTTGCTCTGTCACTACACACTCTTGTAAGAAGTCCTTCTTCCATCTTTCTTGTAGGCTCCCTCAAGGTACTGTAAGGCCTGGATAAATAAAGAGCACAAAATAAAAATAGCAAAATGAGACATGGTATGAGCATATATCATGGAATTAATCTGTTTACACATTATGAAAAGTCATCAGTCTGTCCCCAGGAACAGATGAGGAGTCACACCAAAATCCAAACACAGCAAGCTGCTTTCAAATCCTGTGATCTACTTCTATGAAGGCTGACAAATCTTTACATTACTTCACAGAAGCTCTGCCATTCTCAGCTTGGCCAGCTCATCTAATTTTCCTTTATATTACTCTTACTAGCACTGTTTTTTTAATCCAAATTCCATCACTTTGTTATAAAGGAAACATATGGGAAGACTGTTGGAAATTCAACAGCTCTACATTTAATTTTTAAGCTATTTAGTAAAAACCAGAGATGGGGCAGAGACAGCATAGGAAATGATAAGCACAAACAAGGACTATCAGTAAGGCCATTCCTTCCCAGAGCACCAATCAATGCATGAGGCAAGGGTTTTACAGAGAAAGATGGTGCCAGATAACACAGTATTTCAATTTGTATAAACATAACAGGATAAACACAAAGATAAACTAATGCTGCACAAGCAACTGTACTAACCCTTTAATTTGGATGTACTCTACAAAAGACTGTTGAAGAGAGATGTCATGTATTTTGGTGGTCAGCTGCAACTGCCCTAGAATTTGCAAAGAAGTCAGCTGGGGGCAGAAGTTATAAATATGCATCCACAGGAGACCATTGAGCTCCATGGTTAGGTGAGTTCAGGAAGTGCCACCAAATAACAAATAGAGAACAGAAACTTTCATTGGGGAACAATAAGGGGCAGAAGTTGAAGAGAAGGTAGTATGTTTACTTTCATAACATCCTTTTAACTGTAACTTGCTGATTCAGCCCAAAAAGGACCTCTTCTGGGCAGAACACAACTGTGCAGATCAGCAATTACCACTCATCAGCAAGCACCACACGGCAAGGTTCCACCTTAGTTTATCTCTGCTCTCTTGTTTGTGTCTACACCCCAGCCAATGCACAGCAAGCATTACCAGACTGTGGTCAAGGAAGTAGGATCTAATGATGAAAACCTGTTTCTAAATTCTAAATAAAAGTCTACAATTCAAGTAAACTGGAGATCTGGGTCAAATTCATCAAACAGCAAAACTCAGTATTTATCTTCCAAACAATCTAACATACAGATGAAACCAGAAAAAGTTTTGAAAGGCAAACTAAACAACTTTGGGGCATATTTTGCCATTTACCAGGTATTTCGTATTTCTCAGAGATTTTACAGCTATGAAAATTAAACACAAATTTCAACTGAAATACTCAAGAATTTATAAACATCTCTTTTTACTCCCAAAGGAGATAAAGGAAAAGAAATCATGACACTAAGCAATAAATATTTCTTCCACAGAATACTCAAAAATTAAAAAAAAATAAAAATCTCTAGGCAAAAGAGTCCAATGTCCTATTTTTAATCAACAGTTATTTCCTGTTCAAGCACTTATGAATGATCAAAAATTTGAGTTTGTTATAAATGATCTAATACTAAATATGTATTTTAAGCTGGCAATATAATGCTGAGATCAATGGCATTTATAATCATGGAGTTCTTAGTCTTAACTAGTGTTTTTCATCAACAGTTTAAGAACAAAGTAACAGAATTTAAATTTCTTCCAATTAATTGATGTAATGTTTTTCATATGATGGTCTAAACTCTCATCCGTAATTTTTTTCATAGAAAAGTGACCATTAGTTATTCCAACAGAATAGTTAGAATTACTAACCAAAAATAATTTATTTCTATTAGATCTCAGAGACGTAATTTATTTCATAATTAGATTCATAATTTATTTCTATTAGATCTCAAAGATCTCATACTAAATTTATACACTGTAAATAGTAAAGAATGTGGACCTTGCCCTGAACAACTTACAACGTCAATACGTGAAGGAAAGGATGAATAAATGTAACAGAGAAGTACAAATCCTGAAGCATCTCTCTACAGAAGTGCACAACAGGAAGCAGACATGCTAAAACCACAAGGTTGCTCTTAAGCACCACCACTTGCATGAGGCACTAGAAGATGGCAATATTGCAACCTCTGAAGACCTAAAGCTCAGGAGGGAACACACAGAAACTGAGAACACTTCAGAAAGTGGCATGATGGTGACTTACATACCATGGTGACAGGAAACAGCCTCCACTACTGAAAGGGAAACTGGTTGCAGGGGAGTGAGGTGCACACGGAGAGTTGGCATCATTAGATAAACTAATGGCAATGGTTATAGCTGTGGGAAAAGCATTTTTTTGTTTTCTGAGCTATCATTGCAGTAATTTCTGCAATATGGACAAGAGTTTTATTTGAGCAAGCAAATATAAAATATATCTATGACTTACACATTGCCCAGATATGAGCACTCAAAGCAGAGCCAAGCTGAATTGGAAAGCTGGGTCATAGGCCTGCATACTACTAGGGCAAGACACTGGCATTATTCATCACCCCAAACAAAAGTGAGAGGAAGACCTGAATTCCCTTAAACTGTAATGAATGCAGTTCTTGGTATATGAATTTCTGGCTCAAAAAAAGTCTAAGCATAATTCAAGCATAGTAGAAAATTCACAGATTTTTCAGCAAAGGGAAGCTAGATACATACAAAAGTATCCATTATCAGCCTCAAGTGCCTAAAAGTCATAAGCCAAGCACTCACCAAATGCCTTTAGTTTTTGTTAAATTTCGGACCTTTAGGGTACACCTCGTTCATTCTTAATGCCAAGCCTTCTAAAGTCATAAAGGTCTGAAAACTGTCTTTCTAGAGATTATTTTTTTCTACCATATAATCTCTGAATGCCAGGAGCTAGGAGCTCATTTCAGAATTTCTTACATAAACAAGGCAATCTAGTGCTATATTTTTATCTGTATGTCTACATTTCTCCCTATTCACCTTCCTCCCGTCGATTTGAACTGAATCAATTTTCAAGATTCAAACAAATCTGTTAAAGGGGTAAAGGTGTGTATGACTAAAGTTCCTACAACATACAACTTTTACACTGAACAGCTGCTAGTAGGAAAGAGTGACAGATTAGTGCCCTTTCAGAGGGAGAAGTGGGAAGAGTCAGATCTTTAGCTAATTTGTTTAATCCACCCAGAGACAAAAGCCAACAGCCCAGTCTACAGGCAGCACATATGCTGTTCTGAGCTAGAGACTGAGCTGCTGTGTCATGTCCAGCCAATTGAGTAAAAAATGTAGAGATGAAAAGGCAAAGGAAAGGATGCTGTGATGTGGAACTCTCAGATCATCCAAGAGAACAGGGAGTGCCTGAACCAGAAGGTCTTACTGACTTGAGAAAGTGCTCAACACTTCCATTCCCCACAAATCAGGAGATTTCCAAGCTCCATTGATTCTGTTACTAATAGAACACCTCCGGTGTACATATACATAGATAGATAGATATGTATATATATATTTAATAGCTAATTTTAAAGGACAGGTCCTTCTGTATCTTGCTATGGGATCAAACCAAAATTCACAGACAATCAAGTTTATGAGGTGCTTTTATTTCCTCAGCAGCATGTCCTTATGTAATTTATACTAGACTCCATACAAATATACGCATTAATGTATTTCAACATTCATTCCTGATCAGGACTATTAACCTTCTGATTTAAAGGCTGCAGGATGCAAGATCATGAAACAGAACAGAGCACACTACAACGCTGTAATTACTACATGGCTTCTGTCCCAGTATATGCACAAAAAACCAATATAAATATCAAGATATGACACTTGCAGATTTGCTTAACATTGCATTCTGCATGTTTTTAAAGACAGAAATGTCTTTGAAAGGCAGAAGCAGGTAAAAAAACCTCAAAACTTTAATTACATTTTACAAACAATGAAATCATTATTCTTAAGTGTTCCCAAAACACTGCACAAATGCAGGACAGAAAACAATTTTTCAGAATGTGACAGCTGCAGCTCCTACAGCCTGAGGTCTTAACACACCCAGATACCAGATACACAGGCGGTTCAGTTAACAACAGAGCCTGACCTCCACAGCCCACATACTGCCAAGTTTTCATGGGGGACCCCTAACTTTGCATCAGCCCCTTGATGTGAAGTAGCCAGAGCTCTTAATTATGATGTTACTCTAATTGCTAGAAGAAAGGATTGTTTTCCTTGTCTCACCAGTATCTACTTCATTACTTTGCCTACAGCTCTCCAAAAGACAACACTTTACCCTTCCTGAGTCTTGACTATTTGATTCTTCCTAAGAAGAATCTTAGGAACCTTGTCTACTAAGCATTTGCTGCAATTTCTCACACAAACCTATTAAGTTTAATGGACTGCTTTGAATGAGAAACTATGAAACAAAGCAGAGCCCTACTAATCTCATAGTGCTCCCTGAAAAACTAAACAATGTGACAGCAGAAGGAATTTCTGAATAGATCATACACTTGGAAACCATAATTTTTTATGATAAACCCCCCCCCAGTTTCACCACAATGCTTACCACTTGTCAATGATAAAAATGTTTCAAGATATTATTTGAAAAGACTTTACTGACAATTTTTTAAAGTTATATTAAAAGCCTTTATTTTATTATTATTGTGACCCCAAAAAGGACATATGTGACTTCAATTTTTAGCTAATGCTAAATTTAACAAAACAGTCTTTATCATGTGGCTAATAATACGAACAACAAAATTTACGACTGCTGACTCCCTAAATAAAAAGTATGGTAGTGTAGCTACGGCAGGCTTGGTAAAAATGCAGTGTATGAAGACACAAATGAATCACAAATTAATTTAATCCACTTTTATTAAGTCCCATACAGAATACAAAGTACATAAGACAAATTACTTGCTCCATTTCTCAGGTTCTATTCTAGTCCTGAAAAACATTCAGAAAATTGGTCAGCAAATTAAAAGCATGCAAAGCAACATTCCTACCTTTTTATCTTCTCTGCTGAAGACCATTCTGGACATGTACTTATCTGCACACTTTTCCTCCCAACAATTAAAAGATAACATCAAAATAATTCCAAATCTTAAATAAAGCGTCTTAAAAATTTGGTTGCCAGTTACATAAATGGATACATCCACCAACATTTTTATGCCTGTGACTGATCTTTTTCACCTCTATAATTAAAATACCTGCTACTGCTCCTTGCTACTGTTTTACTTTGTGCTTGACTGTTTCATTCTGTTTACAGCTATTTACAGAATAACAAATTACTGGGTTTTTTTAAAATTCACTTTGCTGACAGGAACAAACTTCTGACTGCCTCACAATGACTACTTTTGTCAGGTTCTTCATGCTTCTAGCTGCTTATTAGGAAGACACAAATCTGTTCTTAGAAGTTATACCAATAGTTTTATTATTGCGATTATTTTGAAATCCATATAAGCTATGCAATGTAACTCAGTAAATAAAACTAAGAAATATAAACTAATTTACTGGTTCCCTCTCACTTTCTCTTTGGCAATTCCCAACAAATAGGAGAGAGAAAAGGAAAACACTTTACCACACACAGACTGAAAATGAAGTAGGCTAGTTAAATTTCTATAGAAGTATTTAGGCTTCTGATACATGAAAATAGTAATTAAGTATAGGCATAATTGTAACTAAAAAGAACATAATTATTCTGATTGAAGTTATATGTATCAAACTAATGACAGCATATAAGTATACAAGCATATATAGTATATGCTAATAGTATGTAAGCCAACTGGCAAATGCATGTAAATCTATATTTCCTGAATATGTCAAAAATGCTTACATTTTATGATATCAAAATAGCTGGACCAAATCTCACTCCACTGATTTAAAAAAAAAACAAAAAACCAACATACTGCATCTACTACCAACTAATTTCTATTCCAAAAGAGAAGAAGTATTAAAAGTCCAATTAATAAAAATAACACCTCAGTAAATACAGGAAATACTAATGACATTTGAAGAAAGTAAACAAGTTATTGCAACTATCCTCCCGGTTTTATTTACATTTCTCATATGGGGCAAAAAAACCCTTCGTCTTCAACAAGTGCATTTCTCACTACAAGATAAAGGAGAGAAGGCGAAAAAAATCCAAACAGACCTTCCTAGGAAGGTGTATAGTACTACCTTGATTTAAGCACTGCCACACAACAGAGCAGGACTGTACCTCTGCAGTGTGTCCCATAAGACAGACTCACATGGTCACCTATGCTTAGGTTTTCCAGTCTGCAACTGGGTTTTTTAATACAGACATCTTCATATTACCCACATCATTCTATATGTGCTTTACCCGAATGGCTTACAAGTTACTTGCAGAAGAATTCAGCCTATAGAAGCACGTTCCTCTAAACCTGCTGATTCCAACTTAATCACGGACATAAAACTACATTGAACTTCGTAAACATACATGTTTTCCTTAGCTTTAGCATATACACAGGCTTAATACAACTGCCAAGACACAGGGTGTGCTCTACCAGACATTCCTTTCTAGCTTGTTCATTTCAAATTGCAGAATCAGATTGGCAGTCAAAGTGCCAGAGTTAAAGTCAAGCTCAGTTTTCACTGGCATGTTGACCTACTTCTTTTATTTCTACAAAAGTGCAGATATGCAGAACTTCTATTTTTTGAAATGGCCATTTAGACAATGTCACAGTCAAGTGACAGTCAAACAAGAAAAACAAAACCTATGAACTCCTTCTCGGTTAAACATTTTCTAAAATCCCACACACTGACCACCAGCCTGCATCTGCTGATTTATATGGCTTTCCAACAGAGAACCACAAAAAGTCTTCTTCAAAATGTCTGTCATCTTCTTTTGCCCTAAAGGACTGAGGCCCTTACTATCCTCCATCAAGATCCACTTCTCCATTTGTTCACAGTGAAGTAAGGCTGATCTCGGAAAAGACAGTGGCTTGTACTGCCAAACATCTTTGTTTTCTCCATTTTGATAAGCTACTTAATTCAGCTCTGTCCTACTGTGACCAGCAGGAAAATTATGAAAACAAATCCTGCCCCTCAACATATCATTAGTTTAATTTAAGACTGCAAATGTTATTAGCACAGTAGTAGGTTTATGAACTTTCACCACCCTAAGCACAAGTAAATTCATTTGCATACATCCCCTGTGCATCAGCAACACCTTCAGGCTCCTTCTAAAAATAACTTGGCCCAGAATTGCCAACATACAGCTGCTTCTTTGGAAACTACTGTCTTCCTGGAACATTTTTTTCACTATTCAGGAACATCCTTCACACCATATTTTACCTAGATTCCACTCTCTAGCAGTAGGTACACACCAAGATGGCAAAATTTTTTTTGAGAAGTCCTACAGCAGGAGCTTCCATCCACCAAACCTCAAGCTGTGCCTCTTAAAAGCAATTGTACCAATCTGAGAATGCGTATTAAGCTGATAAAGTGGATAAATCAAAGTCTGAATTGTATTTCATTATATTTGCCTGTAATGTTATAAGACTCAACAATTTTGGTCAAGGAAATGGTATCCACAAGCAACAGAATGATACTCGTAACTTTTTGTTGTTTTTGTTTATGAAATAATATCACTTATACAGTAAGACAAGTCCAGGCAAATGCAACTGCAGGAGTAAGCTTAGTCAAACTTAGCTTCAGTCCAAGTATTATTTTAACCCAAATAAAGGTGTATTTCTCAAGATGGATCCAACTTATTGGCTTGAACAAGGGTACCAAAGTAAACTATTATTGATGACATTTTTGTGAATGTGACAAAAGCTTTGTTTTATAACGTACAAGCAGTATAAAATTACAATGGTGAGTTATTAAGAAATGATTGCAATCTTAGAAGTTATCAGTTAACAGTATCTTGTGTTATAAAAAAGGATTAAAACCCCAATCACATCCTAAACTCCAGTATTGATGTTAGTGATTTCTTTCAACATATGTAATTGTACTATTCATATTGGTCACTGGGGCTTTTGACTAGAAATCTGCGCACGTAAGAAGACAAGACACTCATTTTCAACAGAGCAGCTCCATCTTTTGGAGATTTTAAATGGCACCTTTCATTTCAAGTTTATGACTCCAATAAACATGAAGTCCTAAAATTAACAACCTTCAAGGCAATACTAAAGTCTTCTAAAGGTCTATTTGAAAGATAAAAACTCCTTTATAAGTATGAGGCCTGACACTACTCCCAGTAATAAAAATACTTCACAAAGTAAGACTTTTTATTCACTTCTAAAGCACTCACTCTAGATTATCAGTATCATTTTTATCAAACAATTACCTAAAGCATGTAGATATACACAATAATTATGCTAATTATTAACAACTCCTAACTGTGCTCCTTTGCTCTTCAACTCATGAGAGATTTAGCTTTACCTTTTTAAAAACATTTAAGCTTGAAACAACCTTTTAGAGAAATCCATTCTCTTAAAATAACCTGGATACGCACCTGGTTTACAGGTCTGTACACAACACCCACCATCCCTGTGTAATATGCAACAAATTCTGATTATCTACCAGAACTAGTAAATTTCATTTTACTATACTTATACTTCATGAAGCCTACTGTACAGGTTGATACTGTGTATAACATGTAGAGTAACATAAACATCACTACAGTAAGCATTCTGGTGAAATAAAAGAATGGGATTAAAAAAAAAGGATCTCTGTTCTACTCTGAAAAATTCTGCTCCTCTGTTAAACCCCACGGGTTCTTTTGCATAACAATGTCTTCATACCAGGAAGAAGCCTGATTAAAACCAAAGACAATCTACTTACTTCCTACTGAAAGGCACACCTTCAGAAGAGAAGGTTACTGCTTGAAGACTCTAAAATTCTTTTATGATAGTAAGCGTAACACAAAGGACTGAAAAAAGGGAATTCTGTCTATTGAAGCTCTTACAAAGCCAATATTTTCACAATTTCTCAGAATTTCCCCTTACTCCTGTATACTTACAAGTTAAAAGAACAAACAATAAAAGTCTAAAAAGTATGGCCTACAAGAGATACTGAAAAAACTGAAGGACTTTAGCCCAGGGAAAAGGTACCTGAGGAAGAAACATCAAAAGCTTTTCAATTGTAACTGAAAGACAAGAGGGCAGTTCACACCTGTTAAGGACATCACAAGTAACACCTACTAAACCAAAGATACTCAGGTTAGACAGATATAAAATGACCATGAAGTTCTCCACAATCTCCTTCCAGAGCACTCCAGTTTTTTCACAGACCAAAGGACCTGCAGCCCTGCCTCTCAACAGCGTCAGAACGAGGTAACTTGCCTCCAGCTTCTTTCTTCCCACCTTGACTGAAACTCTGTATCAGGCACGAAGAAAACTTTCCAACAGGAAGGCCAGTTACTCTCCTCACAGACTGTGCGACCTCTGCTATTATTTTCAGTCACTAAGCTTGGCAGAGAGCTATTTGAGCTGCTTTGAAGTGTGAAGGGACAAGAGGACCTGTCAAAGTCCATCCCCAATCCACTTTTCTGTTTTCTTTACTTGTAAGGAGGAACAATGTCCTCATTTGAGCGACTGACTCTAAGCTTTAAGCACCTCGATCCTGTCTTTGTCCCCTTTCTAAAAGGGTTTTCCAAATTCACAGAATCTCGGAATGAGTTCGGCTAGAAAAGAACTGTGGGATCATCAAGTCCAACCTGTGACTGAACACCACCACGGCAATCAGATCATGGCACTCAGTGCCACATCCAGTCTTTCCTTGAACACCTCCAGGGACGGTGACTCCACCACCACCCTGGGCAGCCCATTTCAGAGTCTCACAGCCCTTCCGCGAAGAACTTCTTCGTAATGTCCAACCTAAACCTCCCCTGGCGCAGCTTAAGGCTGTGCCCTCTCGTCATGACTCAGAGCAAAGGGAAGGCCAGTCAGCAGCATCTGTTGCCCAAGATTCCTGCCTTCAACATCACAGAGAACTGCTCTGGCACGCACCGCTCCATGCCAGAGCTGGAACTGCCAAACCCCGAAGGAGGACGCCGCGGCCAGGCCTGAATCCTAAAACGCGAGGCCTGGTGAACCCCCCTCAGCTGCTTCGGGGCAGGAAACGAGCAGGAAGAAATGCGGAGGAGCTCCCGCTGCCCCCGGGGCAGGGCACGGTCCGCGCCGCCGCCACCCCGACACGTCCGGGGATGCTGCCCCGGCCCGGCCCGGCCCGGTGCCACGGCAGCCGCTCACCTCCAGCTTGTGGTTGATCTGGGACACGGTCTGAGCCTTGTGGCAGAGCTGGGCGAAGCATGAGCTCAGGCTCGTCATCTTCTGCCGCCCCTCGTACGTGATGTCGGCCTGGTCGGGGTCGATCTCGCCCAGCAGCAGGTCCACGTCCACGAACGCCTTGTCGAACTCCTTCTCCAGCACCTCCAGCCAGCGGAACATGGACACGCCGCCGCCTGC
>VZRM01007011.1:1209337-1231751 GCA_013397955.1 Grantiella picta
TGAAGGAAAGGATGAATAAATGTAACAGAGAAGTACAAATCCTGAAGCATCTCTCTACAGAAGTGCACAACAGGAAGCAGACATGCTAAAACCACAAGGTTGCTCTTAAGCACCACCACTTGCATGAGGCACTAGAAGATGGCAATATTGCAACCTCTGAAGACCTAAAGCATCAGAGGGAACACACAGAAACTGAGAACACTTCAGAAAGTGGCATGATGGTGACTTACATACCATGGTGACAGGAAACAGCCTCCACTACTGAAAGGGAAACTGGTTGCAGGGGAGTGAGGTGCACACGGAGAGTTGGCATCATTAGATAAACTAATGGCAATGGTTTTATCTTTGGGGAAAGCTTTTTTTTGTTTTTTGAGCTATCATTGCAGTAATTTCTGCAATATGGACAAGAGTTTTATTTGAGCAAGCAAATATAAAATATATCTATGACTTACACATTGCCCAGATATGAGCACTCAAAGCAGAGCCAAGCTGAATTGGAAAGCTGGGTCATTTTAAAGTATATATGGCCACTTTTATATATAAGGGAGAGGGAGAGGAAAGAGGAGTCTGAACTACTGTATTCACCAACATGAGCACATGCAAACCAGTCAGCAGGATTTGCAGACACATCCACTGCTTGTGCTCAGCAGCAATGCAGGCTTGCAAGTATTGTATAAAATCAGAGAACCATAGAACATTAAGCATTGGAAGGGACCTTAAAGATCACCGAGTCCTACCCCCCCAACCCTCCCTCCCTCTCCANNNCCCCCCCTCCTTCCTTCTGCAGGGACAGGTCCTACTAAACCAGGATGCTCAAGGCCTTACCCAACCTGGCCTTGAACATTGCCAGGGATGGGGCATCCACAGCTTCTCTGGGCAACCTGTTCCAGTGTCTCACCAACCTCAGAGTAAAGAATTCCTTCTTTATGAGTAACCTAGTCCCAAACTGATTGCCCCTAGCGCCTTTGCATCTCTAAAAGCACCAACAAATGCAGTTGTAGCCATATAAAATGTATTTGCTTTTGTCTAGCCTTTATCTAGCTCGTCCTGGTTCTGAAAATGAAAACAAATTTCAGGGAATAAGCACATGGGTGCTTTCTCCAAAGCACTCTGCTTGGTCTCTACTCATCTGCTTTGAAATACTGCAACTCTGATGTTGATTTCAGTGGGAGCTTTATTAACTGTATTTGTCTTGTGGAGAGCACATGCAGCTTGCTTTTATTGCATTGAAGTTGTAACTCCACCTCAAAAGAGAATACAGATCACTTAAATCCAGAGCAACCTAATCCTGCCTATACAACTACTCTGCCAGCCCTGGAGAGGGAGAGCACAGGGACCCTCCAGTCAGTGCAGGGGATACCAAGAGAATGGCAAGGGCACTGCGACCCCTCACACCCAGCCCTGGGGCTGAAGGGCATCCCAGGGTGAGCTTCTTTCCTTGCTCCACTTTGCATAAATAATCTATTAGAACACAGTTTGACAGAAAGATACCACTTTACAGCTCAGTGCTTAGATCAGTCACCTGGAATGCGAAGAGATATGTCAGAGCAGGAAGAAATTGTGCTTCCATCAATCTGTGCTTTCAGAAGAGCTTGATAAAAGCAAACTTCACCCCTACCAGCAGATATCACATTTCCTCTGGGACCTGCTATTGTAGGCTTGACAAGGAGCTTACAGAGAGTTGTTACAAACCTTCCTCACTTGCCCTTTACCATTTGTTGTGGTTTCACCCCAGCCCCACACAGCCTCCCGCTTGCTGCCCCACCAGCGGGACTGGGAACAGAATCAGAAGGGTAAAAGGTAAAGAACTCATGGGTTGAGACAAAGATGGTTTAATAGGGAAAGCAAAAGCTCAGTAAGCAAACAAAAAATTAATTCACTCTTTGCCATGGGCAGGCAGGTGTTCAGCCATCTCCAGGAGAGCAGGGCCCCATCACGCATAATGGTTACTTGGGAAGACAAACATGATCACTTCAAATGTCCCCCAACTTTCTCCTTCTTACCCCCACTGTATTTACTGAGCATGATTCCAGATGGTGTGGAATAACCCTTTGATCAGTTGGGGTCAGCTGTCCTGGTTGTGTCACCTCCCAGCTTCCCATATACTCCCAACTTCCCTTGCCAGCATGGCAGTACAAAAAGCAGAAAAGGCCTTGGCTCTTTGCAGGCCCTGCTTGGCAATAACAGAAACATCTCTACATTATGAACCCTGTATTTAGCACAAATCCAAAACAGAGCCCCACACTAACCACTGTGAAGAAAATTTGTCTCTACCCCAGACAAAACCAGCACACCACTCAAATGGTCTGCACTGCAATTAAGGGTAGGTAGTAACAAACTGGACAACTAATGAGGGGTTCTCTTGCTGTTAAGCCCATCCATGGTGGAAACAAGAGCTACAGACACCTTTATATACATCTACACAAAACATTCTGGCTCAGTAAATCTGGGTATTCAGAACAGGAGCTGAGAAAACAGTGTAAGTGCTTTGAAGTAAGCCCAGCTGAACAGAGCATTTGCGTGACCTTCGTCCTGATTTTCATTTTCACAGCCATATCAACTGTCTTTTTCTGTCCAACAGAAAATCAAAGCATTTGCTGGATCAAAAGCTGAAGTATTTTTTATTGTTTAAATTAGTTCAGCCACACAAGAAAATTAATTGTTTCAGGATTACCAGTTTTTATGTTAACTTTGGCTTTGAATCTGGTAGGTATCACAATGGGGAAGTAGGTATAGAATTAAGAAGTTTCCCATAGTTACTGTGTAACATATCTATAGCAAATACTGCCTTCAAAAACTTAGACATAATATACTTTATGTATGACTGCTTCTTTTTAAAGAATCAGTTATTCTCAGGTTTTTAGTGCTCTTTTCCTTTACCTTAGGGGTTAGTCCAGCTCTATCTTAAATTGTCTTTTTCTGCAGTGGTAACAGAGTTCTGTGGTCATTACTTCTAATTCTTTCATCCCTTATCAGTGCTACCTTTGTTTTGCATGTCCTTACATTTCACCACTCAAACAAGGTTTTGTCTCTGCTTATCCATTCAAAGATTAGCTTCTCAAATACAATCCTTTTAGAAGCTTACCTGCAGCATAATATCTGTCTAATACGTGCTAGCTTATGGATAAATGAGAAGAAATGCTATATATTTTAAAGAAAATCAGTAAACGTAGTTATCATTAGCTACTATTTATATTCCTCACCAGAAATACTGTGCCAAAGAGGGGTTGAATATTACTTGCTTTTAAGGGTAAACACATGAATAATTTAATTATCTCAAAACTATACTTGTAGGTCCCCTATAAAATTCTCATTAATTCCAGTTACCCTTGAAACGCCTCCCAAAAGCCCCCAGAGAAACCGTAGCTCTGTTCTGTAAGGAAGCTGTGCAGTAATTATGGAATAGAACCTAAGAAAGGTTTGTAGTTTTGGCCTTCAATTATATTAAATCAATTTAGAGTAAACTTTAGCATACTACACCCTGATAACATCAACAAAACAATTGAGGAACATTTAAAGAACAGCAGTAGTCTAAGTCAGCTGGTCTAGCAGTAAGAATCCTTTCTACAAGGGACATTTCTAAAAATCAAATCCTTGAACCAAGTTACATGTCAAGAAGAATTTGAATTCTCTACCTTTAATGACAAAGAGACCTCACTGAAAGTTTTGTGATCTGCTCCTTTGACCTTATCTATGAAGTGATAGAGCTGGTGAAGCTAATCACCAGATAATTCCTCTGTATGTAATTTATGTACATAATTTCAGTTATTTTAGACCAGGTATAGAGAACATGAGATCTCTGCATTACACTGCTATTAAGTACACTTGAATACACAGTCCTTCATAAATTTAAACCTGCATATTTTAACTGATTGCTGGAGTGCTTAATTAATCATCTGAAAACTTAATTTGAGCTTAAAGAGTAAATGACCTTAAGGATGAGGAGGACATATTTTCATACAAAAAATAATCCAAAGTAATACCTGAATCAAAATTTAAAAATAAATTACTTGGATCGACACTTGTACTGCTGTAGATTTAGTATCTAGTGTCCATGCTTAGACTGGGAAAGTGTTGAGTGAGATACTCTGCAAACGTTGGTTAGCCCCAACCTCTGCACAAAGAATTTACAATATAAACATGTGTGTTTGCACATGAGGGTCAGTCCACCCTCTGTAATTGCAGCTGCCCAGCTGTGCATGCCAGGCTGCAGTGCCTGCACATGTCAAGGCCACCTCCTGTGTGGTGTGTGCTGAAGCATCTTGCGTGGTTTGATTGCGTGGGTGGTTGTGCAGTCACAAGCGGGGGCACCAAAGGGGAAATGGAGAGACAACAAGCAATATCTTGCAGTATCAAAGTATGGGAGAAAACGGGGATGGTAAATCAAGATTTTCTTGCTCTAAAAGAAAGAGTTCGAGTGGATGATTAGAATGTGCCTGTCTGAAGCACACTCCTTTCTGAAAGAGAGAGGCGAGTTATCTATCTGCACTGATGCTTAAATGGACATACATTTTCAATTGTCATTACAGAAGTTTTCTGCTAACAACCAAAGATTTTAGTTCTTACATTTTAGGTGACTCCTGCCTTGCAGGCCTAGAGAATTTGTAGCTGGATGCATTTTACAGTCCATGGATGAGTCCATATGCAAGTCCATGGGTACAGCAGTTTGCTGATGACTAATTTGAACATTTACTCTGTATCAGTCTCACAACTCACTTTTCAGAGCAGCTTTTCCTTTTTACAGTGCTATTGTGATCTTAGTCTCATGCTTATTTCTATGTATATACTTAAGCTTAGCTATTTTCATTCTAAATTTTTACTTTATTTTAACAAATGAATAAAACACATGCCAAAAATGTTCAGCTTTTATAGCATGCAAGAATGAAATCCTCTTTCTGTGCACAGTGTGTATAATTTAGAAAACTGCTGTTTCAGAGTCCTGTGCCTTCCAGTTTGAAGAGTAGACAATTTTTAGAGTTTAAGCTCCATTCCAGTTCTGTTGGATGCTCAGTTACGAACAGGCTGTTCTTAAAAGCTAAAGATATCCACAGGAAATGGAAGGGCCAGAACTAACTTACTTCCTACAGGACTAGCAAAGTTCCATTGATTTTATGGTACCCTTATTGACTGGATAATCCTTCCCTGCCACTTTACTTTTAGGTGGTACTGCACAAGACATCATCTCACATACATTAATTACAGATCTTATATTACTGTTCACATGCAAAGGACTTGTGGTTTAAATTCTAGGCTGAGAATGGACTCAGCCATCAGATCTGCCTTTTTTATTTCCCCCTTTTCATGCCTTTTTGGGAATTACTTGGACTGTCATTAATAGGAAACTGTCATTATACCATACCCAAATCTCTGGTTTCATGGGCAGAGCTCTCTGTGGCTCAATTAATGAAAAGCATTCCACCATCAAGTGGATGCCATTGCCTACAATACTTTGAAGGCCAGCTATGGGATCATTAGTGGCATAAGTGTATGAAATTGTTTAAATTTACCTCCTGCAGGTGGGTTGTTTTTATGGGGTGCCTTCCCCAGATGCATCTGATCTGGGCTAGAATTCCTCAGCACTCATAAAAATGGCAATGACTAAAACCCCTCAATATGTGAATTTCTGTTTAACAAAATTTCACTCCTTTCAATAGGTTTCACAGTGCTAGTTCCTCTGGAATGCAAATGTGCCCCAGAGAAGCAAAATGCAAGAAATTCCTGAGGGGTTATCCCTTTTATCTCCTCTGTGTTGCCAGCATGTAGGAAGAAAAAGGAACCTACCTTTTTGTGAGGAAGAAAAATCTGCTTTAACTCATCCAGCAACTGTTTCCAATGTATGAAGATGACCTTGCCTGGAGTTAGAACACACCTTCTCCACATACTATGAAAATAGATAAAAAATAGTTCTACAAAATTCTTGGCTTAAGAAGACTGAGAGATAGATTTTTCTTCAGACAAGTCTCTGTTTTTGTGAAAGTCTACTTTGCAGGATTAAAACGTAAAATACTTTTTTATAAATTTTTAACCCGTATATTAATTAGGTCTAATCAATTGGCCTAGAATCCATCAGCTGACATTCTTGATTCAGTGTAACCCTCTGAGGCTCTTTGTTTAGGAAACATTTCTGTAAAGCACTTCCGGATATTTCAACAGATGATTAAGGGAATCATAATTTTTTAAAAATAATGTTATGATTGTTTCCCTTAGCAGCCTGATCCACTCTAGAGAGAAGTGCTTGATTGGAGGTAACCTTTGCCACAGACAAATGCCATTTGCTGTCCCTATGAAAAACTGGTCCAAATCCAAGTTAAAACCTCCAGCAAAAAATAATTATAAATTCAAATGTGCTCAGTGGCAGGAACTTGATAGCATATGGCACCTAAGTATGCCAAGGATTCTTTAGAGCATACGCTATCACTTAGCAGTTCCTACTTGCCAAACTCCTCCTGCTTGTGACATCCCTAAGGGATCAAGCTCCTATCCATGCCTTCTGCAAGCCCTAAGCCGGTCGTTTCCTGCAATTTTTCCTTTCCACAGGCAAGAGACTCCCCAGCTGCAGTAGCTCAGCTTCTCTATATCTTTTGTGACAAGACTGCATTTTCTCTTGCATGGTCTGTGCCAGTATGTACGTTACAAGGGATCCACCTCTAGGTTTCATGGGCTGTCTTAGCCATTTCTAAGCCATTTCTAAGCCATTTCTAAAGACTCTGTAACAAGAGTTTTGCAGGTTCTTTCTTCCAATTGTAATGCCATCTTACTTCTATATAATTATCTAAATCTTAGGTTAAAAAATATGTCTTGACATAAGAATGTGTGCTTTTGTCAAACCTGTGACTTTGGTGAAAAAAGTCACATAGACTAGTACTGCTGAAATATTGTGTGAGGCAAGGCTTGTACAGAAATACATTATTTTTATTTGGCCGATACATTTGGAAAAAACTCACCAAACTTTACAGTCCTTTATGAACCCTACTTCAGATGTGAAATAAAAGCAGCAAACCTGAAAGATC
Organism: Grantiella picta; assembly: GCA_013397955.1. Classification (NCBI taxonomy): domain Eukaryota; kingdom Metazoa; phylum Chordata; class Aves; order Passeriformes; family Meliphagidae; genus Grantiella; species Grantiella picta. The sequence continues at coordinate 1,216,348 of VZRM01007011.1, forward strand.
TAATTTCCAGCAAATCAGGCTTATGCTTTATCCAAATTTGTCCAATATATTTAATCAATGCCTATATTCGATGTCAACAAGACAATGTCTGGCACAGACTTGGGGTTTAGCAGGTTTTGATCGGAAGTATTTACCTTTGGTAAAGCACATATCTTGTAGGATCTCCCTGCGGCTTCTCACACAGGCAGGTTTGTGTGCTACCACTCTTCTTTCCGACACAGAAGTGATGGAGTGGTCTATCATGCCTTTAGGCCTGCACAGGAATCCCCATGAAAAGCTGTGAACAGTTTGCATAAAAACTGCTGTCAGGAAATGGCCACAGTGATTCACCTTCTTAACACTGCACTGGGAAGCTGTGCAAGTCATGGGCCATCAGTGCTACATCCAGTACAGAGATTCTGGAATGTTTATAAATATTTTTGTGTTTTGTTTTGTTGGGGTTTTTTTGTTGTTTTTGTTTTTTGGTTTTGGTTTTTTTTTTAATTATTATTGCATAGCTCACAGCTTTCTGCTAAGCTTATGCTCACATAGTCCTGAGACTCTTTGTCTGTTCTGTTGCCACTGGGTCTCCTAAATTCAATAAAAACCCCAAAGGTCATAATTTTGTGCAAAAGCAAAGTCATCAGCTCTGGTGTGAGAATTTGTACTGAATGGGTTTAATAGGACATCATCTTTTATAGCTATTGCTTTAAATTACCTAGCTGCCAAAAGCACACATATATGAGAAATTAATGGATACATAACATCATTCTCAATTAAATCATTGTTGTTAATATAATGGAAATGAACTATTACACTAATAATGTTTCCTTTCATTAGTTTGAAAAGAGCAAGGATAGAGACATTACACAAAAATGCCAAGAGCCAAGAATATTACACCTTACTGTGGTGCAATTACCTTGTAACTACAGCTGGGAATTCTGACATCAGCTGACTGAGCTGAAATTTACAAAATAGGGAAGAATGCAATCTATGGTTCTTACAGGGATTTGTAGACTGACTCTGCAGTACTCTAAAGCTCTAAATTCCAAACCATAGGGTTGGATCCTCATTTCTTTTGACCCTCCAGGAGCAGAAAGCAGTTGTTTTTGATGACATTTTTAAAGAAGACAAATTCCTACTTAGAATGCTAAGCCTAATTCTGCCTTAGTTGCATCAGAATTTAAACCCAAGTCAGTGGAAAGATGGAATCAGAGAAATACACCACAAGTAGCTGTCAGTATGCAGAAAGGGTTTACGCTTGTGTCTGAACATTAGACTCTTGTAGGGGAAAAAATAGGCAAAGCCACAAGCCGGCTTCCAAACCCTAGGTCGAGATACATTAAAATACTTGTTATAATGCACAGTTGCTAAAGTTGTCCACCCACTCATTTTTGCTCAAGTGATCACTATGGCATAAGTCAGGCAGGATTTTTCTGCATAGCTGGTTAAACATTCCAATTTCATAGGCTGCCTTTGGAAAAGGTTTCTGCTCTTGCCGTTTGGTTTAGCAGATGCTGGCTTGCAGTTCTGCACTTGCAGTATAGAGGATTAAGGAGACAGAAGGATCTTCAGGAAGGAATATGGCAATTGTCCAGTGTAAGCCCAGCTGCATCCAATAGACATTCCCATCAAGGACTGCCCCCACTTCTGTTATCCATTTGTCAAATCAACTTGACATTATCTTCTGCTTGGAAAAATAACTAGCCTAGTTCTGCATTTAAGGAATCAGATTAGCTAGTCCTGAAGATATGATGGAGAGCATGGAGGTGAGCAGGTAACAAACAGTGCAGAGCACATCAGTGTAATAAAATGCAAAGGTTTCAAAAGTACGCTGGTTTGTATGTTGTAAATTGCTTGAGTGCAAAGGAAAATAATCACAACCAAAACCGTATGCCTTTCAAAACTTTATATCTCCAGCTGGCACAGCTAGTAGATATGTCAGAGAAGCACTAATAAGCAGAGAGAAAACTCTAGGGGGAATCTTTCTGTTCTCCATCTGTCATGGAGTAAATAGGTCTTATTGATTATCTACCACTTGATTTATACTAAATGCTTTCAAGCATTTCACATTTATAATTTTCAAATACAAGAATAATTAAATTTTGATTTATGGGAATTACACAAGAACAGGTAATTTTTTTTGTCCAACCAGCAGCACTCAGCTGTACTAAAGATATTGAGAAAAGAAATAGAATATTTTACCTTAAAAATAGTAGCTGCCTGAGTTTTGAGGTATTGGGTGGTGGTCTGAATAATGTAAGAGGAAGAGCAAAAAAGCTTCAGTGTTGGTTGTAGTTGTGTTTTTACTGTTTCTAATACTGGGTCACAGAAGATACAAAAGGTTTTATGGCCCCACTATAAAACAGCTCTTTATCTTTTCTCCACTAATTCCGTGGTGTCACATTTAACAAAACTAGGAAACTGGAGATAATATGGATGTTTGCAGATTAGCTGTCAGGTAATAAATAACACTAATTTCACATACCTACAAATGTAAAGGCACCTTATCACTGTTTAAGTTTCTCACTCTTTGTAATGCCTGCCAACATTTTAACCCAGGCAAATTACAGTATTGTTTTTGCTGTTTTTTCACTGGGATAAAATACACAGTCATAATATCCTTTTATCAGATTTCATGGTATAAAAGGGCTTTGGTGCTTAATTCAAGCTGTATGTTGCCAAAGCAATTCCAGAGTTCCAGTTTTGGAAGATGTATTTATCTTACCTTTTAGTTGCCTTGTCTTTTCACAGTGCTCTAAGTACCACTTGCCCAAGAAGATGCAGCTGTGACCCTGCCCAGTCAGTGCAATGCTACAGAGCTACAGAGATCCCCAGAGAGATTCCTCTTACCACCAGGAGACTCTACATCAGCCACAGCAAAATTAAACAACTCCAGGTAAGAAAATCCAGAAAAAGTATTTTTTGTAGTGCAGTTTAACTGAAAGTTGGACTTCCCAGATGGTGGTGGCATCTAGTGAGGAGAGAATCTTATTCCATGTTCTAAAAACTGATGAAGTGCTGCCAGATCTGGTTTTATTTTTACTTACTCTTTAAGGATATGTAAATATATTCTTGTAGTGTTTTCATATTCCTGCAGTCTACAAGCACTACTTCTCGCTGTCACAATGACATTTTGTATGAAACTCAAAAACATAGTAGTTTACAGCTAGCAGCCAAAGGTTGACTTGTTTTATATGTGGTAAAATAACCATTGACTTCCAGAGTAATTTTTTAACCTGTTAAAAGCTTTTGCTATTTTTGAAAGAATATAATACTTTTTCACAGTAAATGGAAAGGTTTTATGTCATTAGAATAATTTCCCTAATGAATGAAATTGAAGCTCTTTTTTCCCCTCTGGAGCTGCAAGTGTCAGGTACAACTGCTATTAGAAATGGCAGAGGAAGTAAGTTTGACTCTAAGGCACAGCATGAGATGTTTCTAAAAGTAATTCCAGGCCTACCTAATAACCCATATAAATGAAGGCACCTTCTAACCAAAGCTGCCAGCTATTTGTGTTATTGAAAAAGTTTATTCTGGGTTTCTTAAGGCATCGCTTGTTTGCATTATTCAAGGCATCAGCTTATAGTCATTTTGCACTGCACTCTGGAACGGTGCTTCTTTGTTTCCTACCCTGAAATATCTTTATTCAATAAATTCATCTTGTATAGATGGACACAAGGGAAATACAACCACCTATATTACACATACTTACTGTATAGCAATTCACTACAAATAAGAAATGTGCAATTCAAATGAAATACATTTTCTCTTACAAAGAATTTAACTGCTCTGAAATGCATCTTTCATTTCGCTCTCAGGACTGAATGAAATAGGCTGGAAGGCAGCTTAGAGCAGCCTCTGGAATACCTGTTGCCCATTGAGAAATAGTCAGTGATTGTACAGTTTTCCTCTGAGAAAGAGTTTACTCTTTTAGCTGTTACTAGTGTCTTTGGTTTTCTTGTTTTATCTCACATACCCAAAGGAGTCAAAGTTCGTTGGTGTGATTTAGCTATACTGATGTGCTCTAGGTAAACAAAAGATTTCTCAAATTAATTTTGTATTAGGAAATACATTTTCTGTGCAAATTCTTCCCCCCTCCTCCCCATTATAGTCTTTCCAAGGTAAGTAAGATGAGTAATTTTCCCTTCCTTAGGCTAGTTGTCCATACCTATCAGCTACTCCTCAGTTACAAGTGAAGTGGCCTTAGGTTCTGACTAGAGCAAAAGACAGGTGTCATAAAGCATTTAAATGTTGGATATAAGTGAATGGAGTTGTGGGATAAATGTTTTATGACCATTCAAAACAAATGGTGTGTGAAACCATCTAAGGGAGTTTTTCACTTTATATATTAATTCCACTGGCTCTGAGTCAGCCTTATTGCTAGTACTGACTTTGCACTGAAAGAAAAAATGTCCATTCATACTATGTCTCTGTAGTTATGTAGGCTGTTTCCTTATACTGTGTTTTTGGATATATTTTTTACTTTTTTTTTCCCCATGCAACAAATTATACTTTTGAGGTCTCGATATCATAAATACCGGTGCTTAATTTTACACAGCTGAGCAATTCCAGGGGCACATATTATAGTGCTTGGGGGAACATTTCTGCTTGTAAAGGGCATGTCTGCAAACACTGAAAGAACTCTATAGGATTTTAGTGTTTTGGTGTGGGATTTTTGTTTGTTTGGGTGGTTTGATTTGTTGGGCTTTTTTTTATTTGCTTGGTTTTTAAAATACCTTTATTTACCTAATCATAGAGAAAGTAATGTAGTTTCATAAAGAAGCTGAATGGAAACCTAGACGTCCCACAGCTGACCTCCAAGAGACTTTCATATGTAAGCATTCACAAACATTATGGTTTGGCAATTAGCTGCCTCAGAAGAATAAAAAAAATTTGTTTCAATTATTTCTGCACCTTGATTTTCATTGATTATTATTAAAATTGTGAAGAAATAATAATTAAAAAAAAAATAGATGTTTGAATACTAAATTCAGTATGGTTTAAAGAAAAAAACAAGAAAAAAGTAGATTTTTTTTTTTCCCAGAGGTCAATTTTGTATTTGTTCTGACGGGGTTGATCAGCATTGAAAACAGCTACTGGGATTTTTGCTTTTGGTAATTTTACAGTCTGGGGTTTGTTATAAACTACTGGGATTTTTGCTTTTGGTAATTTTACAATCTGGGGTTTGTTATAAACAGACTTTATAATAAAAAAACTAGATTAATTTTAGCATATTTTTTCAATATTTCCTGCTTGTTCCTTGATTTGAAGATCAACTATAACCTGTTTACTCTCACTTCAAGATTTAGTTTATTTCTAACTATATTAGTAAGTGGGGTTTTATCTGCTAAAAGAAAATCATTTCGCTTGCCTCCAGGATAGGGGACTGTTTAAAAAAAACCTGCTTATAATAAATCCCAGGTCACAGCAACTCAAAAAGCCAAAAAAGCCCAAAAGTCATAAAAATGGAAAATTCCCTTAAATGTTTATTAAAAGAATAGCATAATAGATCCACTTTCAGGAGATCAATATTTTAAAATATAAAACTATAATAGCATCACTTTACAGGCAATCCAGTTAAAGAATAAAACACTGCTTTCTAGCAAAAAAAGAGCTGGTATGCTTTCATATATGTCTTGATTCATATTAGGAAGACTGGCTGGTTTGTAAAAGCACAGATAAATGTTTAAGTCTCAAAACAGCATGGTCACAAAGCTTAGCAAAGCATACCAAATAGGTGGAAAAGAGAAATTATAATAATCCACATTAAGAAGCCTAACATCATTACAGAAGAAATGTCTGTATATTGACCTTCACATAGCTCTCTGTCACTTAAGAAGATGAAAATTAAGCATCTTAAAGACATAAAGAAATAAACTGAGGAAAAGCGGAAAATATTGCTTTTGAATTTATGAGAGAAAATGTGTTGAATTGTGAAGGTTCGTAATTGTTTCAATTTACATAAGATGGTTTTATAATTACATGTAATTATGGTTTTGTGCTCTTGACCAATTCAGATCATTCCTACGTACAAGATCACCTTCCTAATCATAACCAAAACTGGTCATCAGCAGTGTTGATATCGCTATATACTTATATATACACAAAACACTGCATTACAGAAAAAAACTGTATAATTTGTACAACTTTATTTACTGTTGAGACTATAAGGTTTTTATGGAGGTACATTCCCTTATTGAATTTAAATATAATTGATGGAGAAATCTGCTTCCATAGAGGTTCCATATCTATACTTTCTCACTAATTGCATCAAATTTTCAGTTCAGAAATTGCTTGGCAAGACAGAATAAAATTAATCAGAAAGACAAACTAAGGATATGAATGAAAAATAAAATGAAAAATGACATGAAATCTGACTATTCTTTCACAGCTGTATGTGCTTTAATTTTAATGGAAGTTAAAATGCAGAGTTTGTAACTAAGATAAAGAGATACAGTGCAAAAATATGCAGGAGTTAGATAAATGAAGCTGTAAGGCATCTTTTAACAGTCATCTTTATGAGCTAATTTCCCTTACACAAGTAAGATAGCCAAATGAATCCAACCAGAATTATAGGACAAAATTACTACCCAGCACCTGTACTGCAAAAGGACTTATACTGCCCTCCATGAAGGTTCCTGACTGGGATGAGGGGCTCTGCTGAAGAACAGGCTTTATAGCTTCCCCCACTGAGAGTAAAATATGCTGGTAGCTATCAAGCCCTGGGGAAAATAACATGAAGAATATAGTGTTACTTTAGCATCTCTAAATGGTGTGGTACTCCTGAGACCTGTAGTGAGACGTTTTTGGACACAGGAAGGGAAAACAGATGAGGATACTCCTTCCCACCTCTCCTGTGCAGAACACCTGCTCATCTTGCTTTTTTTGGGGGGGGATTCCCATATAAATGAATTTTGAAGACTCCATCACTGACGTCAATGGGAAGCATATCTAATAATTGCAGAAAATTATTGTTTTAGCAACTGGTGCACTTGGAGAACTCCCTGGCTCACCCTCATTGCATGCTTCCTCCTCTCTCAGCTTAGAGAAATCTGCCAGATTCACTTAGGTTTGCTGCTTAACTTGAGACACAAGATGGCAAGCTTTGTAAATAAGCATGCACCAACAGAGCAGAAGAATAATGAAACAATTGTGTGTCTCTCAATATTATAGTCACAGTCAACATCTAAGTACTATTTACCACTGCAAAGCATCTGTTTATTATCAACTAATAAAAACTAAGTTTCTGTAAAAACAATCTGTTCCACAGAGGTGACTTTTCAGGCTAGGCTGCTCTGGCAGTTTTCATTTGGTCATCTTAATAGGTGAGGTTTTTATTTTAGAAAAATAGGAGGTAGTGAGGTAGAGAAAAGTGTTGGATTTTAGTTTCTTGCCAAAATAGCAGCAAGAGGTAAAGATATCCATGTGTACTCCCTCTGGGGAATACATGCTGCAGTGACAGTACTGTTGATACATGGAAACAGCTGTATGATGAACTCAAAACTGCTCTAGCAAGCCCCATTGAGCACAATGAACATTAGCAACCATCTACTCTGCAAAGATTTCTGTCATTGGTGATATTAGCTCTCCATTTTATATAGGCTATCCACCAGGAGGAAATACAAGGAATACTCCTTCTTCAAATATATGTGTTTGCTCAAAACCTGACGCAGCATAGACTTAAACCACAAAATTCTAGAAATGTAAGAAAATACTGTCAAACCAGAGGTACCTGTAGTAACACCTCTACCGTTACCACTAATCTTAGTTTCTCATTCTAAATGTATTGTTTTTCAGCATATACTAGCAATTGTCTGGGCATCCAGAAGGAGTAATTACTGAAGATATCTACAAATGTATTATCACATTATTTTTTTTTTCTCTTTAAGTTTACTGACTTCAGGAGAATGTCAGTCCTTGAAGAGCTGGTCCTGTCATGCAGTGGCACCGAATCAATAGAAAACAACACTTTCAAAGCGCTGAGCACTTTGAAGTCCCTGGAACTCTGCAAAAATCAGCTAAAGCAAATACCCACCTTTCTCCCATTTGGCCTTGAAGTTTTAAAACTTGCTGATAACTCCATCAATGCTCTGCATGCATCTGATTTTGCAGGTTTGATGAAATTAAGGGTGCTCGATCTTCGGAACAACTTGATTGCAACTCTGCCCCCAAGGGCATTTTCTTACCTTTACAATTTACAAAGTCTGATCTTGGATGGCAACAATATGGAATCTGTGTCTGGACCACTTAGGCTTCCTAGGTTGAAGTATCTGAGCATGGCTGATAATAAACTGACTTCCTTCCCAACCAACTTTTTTGCATCTTTCCAAAATCTACAGTTTCTCAGTTTAAGTGGCAACCTTCTGACAAAAGTGCCTCTTGACCTACCTAAATCCCTGCTGTCACTAAAATTAGAGAAAAACCAACTTAAAATGGTGAGACTTCGAGATGTGAAACACCTAGAAAACTTGTCTGAGTTCTTTCTGTCAGAAAATCAGCTGACGTCAATAGATGGTGCCCAGCTTCTTCACAACTTAACAACACTGGAGCTCTCTAAGAATCAGCTCCACACTCTGCCCCTCAGGCTGCCCGGCAGGCTGCAGAAACTCGACTGCAGCAATAACCTGATACAAAGGGTGACAGCACATGACTTTCAAGGACTCCAAGACCTGAAGCACTTGTTTCTAGACAACAACGCTGTCAGCACGTTCGAGGCAGGAGCTCTCCAGCAGTGTGCGCAGCTTTCCAATCTGGCACTGGAACAGAATCTCCTCAGTTCTATACCGCTGAGGCAAGTGAATCTCAGGACAGCTGGTTCCAAGGTGTCGTCTCCCCTTCCTTGCGTTAGGAGAACGAGAACCAAAACTTGGTATTCAGACCCAGTCATGGTAGAAGTCTGTCCATACCATAAACCCACTGCTGTAACTAGCACTAATTAGCACTCCTGTTAGCAGTCTCAGCGTAGAAGTAGAGCTGCTTTCATTACATCTGTGGCTCCCAATGAATCTGCTCATTTTGCATCTCTCCATGTTAATGAGACCACTTTAATTAGCACACAAATAAGAACTTGCTAGGAGAATGCAACAGACCTAGTACAGAAATTATCCTGCTACCTAGATTTCAGCCACAAAAGAAAAATAATAGAGCATTTGATAAAAAGGATACATAGCAATTTTAAAGCTGATGTTTCTACCAAACCACACTGAGTTTGTTATTGGTAATATTTTAAGATTTCGGGAGCTGACTCTGGTAAAAAAGAAAGCGCTTCCAGTGATATCGGCATTCTCAACTTCATTAAATTCACACATTACAAGGTATTTGGAATGCATATAAAGTCTCCAGCTTCAGGCTATAAGCAAAATTCCAGTCAACAGAGCACAGAAGAAATATCCCTTGGGCACACTGTGTTCATTAATGCCCTGCTTAGAGGATCTCTCACATTCGTCTGAATGTTGGAACTGGTCATTATCAGAGATGGCATATTAAGCCAAATGGAGGCTGTTCTAATATAAAGTGGCAATTTTATTATTACAAAAAGCTGTGCAATAAGATGGCATAAAAATAGTGAAGTAATTCCATTAAGTTCTTTAACAAAACTGGACTGTTAAACTTTATTTTTATGGCTTGTAGACAGGTTTAAGTAGCCTAAAGAAATAATGCAGTAAAATTTCAATTCTTTTAGCATCATGTCCTTTAGCATTTGGATCTATTTGGCAACAGCCTTATAATCAGAAAGTGATTTAGTAGTGTATAAATATTTGATTTCAGTCTAGCTTGACAGGAATGTTTAATGCTTTCTAGTTACTTTAGTATTGTCTAATCCATCTTATTTTACAACCTTCGTAGTCAAGAGAATTAACAGGAAGGAGCTTTCTACTGGCCTTTAAACAGTATGACTTTTAAGGAGATACTGGGGACTTTTCATTCCAACAGTAAATACAGATTTCCAGGGAGGGCTGTAAACATAAAACAGGTGAAAAAAATGACAAGATAGAAAATTTATGTACTTCATTTAATAGTCTGATGATGACCAGGTACGCATGGAGATACAGAAATAAAATTATTACTTTTGACTTTTATTTGAGAACTCTGTCAGATGTAAAAAGTTAAAAAATATGGTTGATATGATAAAGTGAATAGGTCTTAGCAGTTTTTTGGCAGAAACTAGGAGAAACAAAGCTTCTTTCTCTTCTTTTCTGAGAAGAAAATAATCCACAAGTCCAAATATTTTCAGGACTTTTAGAGAAGACCTGTACTTCATAAAATCTTACAGGATGTGGTGAAAATACAGGGAAGAGCCTGATGATATTCCTTAGAGTGGCGGTGGCACAGTGTGGCTGCCATGGTCAGCTCCCAAGTGAGCACAGCTCCTCTTCCAACTGCAGGGTCACTCATCGCGTACTCAGTGGCATTATTTTCTCTAGATCAACACAGCCTGAAGTCAGACAAAATAGCCATAAAGTTTAAGTCTAACATTAGTACAATAAGACTGTTTACAGGTTTAAGGACTTGCTGGTCAGGCTTTGGACTGTAATCAGTCTGGGTAAACCTCTTAGGTGATTTCCCACTGCCTTTGAAATCAGTGGCACTAGGGTTTTACCCCAGAGTACCCTTCTGACATTACAGTGTCATATTGGGCAACTATAATTGCCTGTGGTTAGGTTTCCAAACAGATTTATTGCAGTCACAAGCATTTGGTAAGGTCATGTTTTGTGAAGTGAATCACCACATCAATATGTGAAAATCTCATCTCCGCAGGAAAAACAACACAATACAGAACTACCCTACTCTTGAAATAGTAACATTGAACTTGTCAGGTTTTCACAAATCTGTGAACCATTTTTCAGCTTAAGAGGTTCGAACTCAGCTTCACAAAAAACTGTTGGTGAGGGTCACAATGTATCCTCTTCATGATTTTCAAAGGTATCTCATATCCTTACATTGAGACAAACTATCCCATGAACCTTTACCAGTTGTGGTATATTGCTGTTCTATTGTAGATAGATCTTGGTAGTATTATTATCATTTCCCTGAGAGTTTCAGTCAATAAGTTTCTTTAGAATCTGTAACCTTGACTCTTAGTTTCATCACCTTGCATACTACCTTCAAATTAATATCATTAAAAATATTTAATATCTTTAATACTTTCAAAGATACTTTCAAATTAATTTTATTAAAGATATTCCATGCCAATACCTTTCTGTTAAGCACTTGTCACTAAATATATCAGAGGGAAATTAAAAGATCATAAATGAGCAAGACATTTGAAATTAAAGTATTTTCATATAAATTTGTAATGTGTATGAAAATAGGAATTATACTGACCCATCTAGTATGAAATCCAGAGACTATCAGCTTTTTCCCTTTTTCTAAATGTAACCAGTTCTAAGTCTTGAAAGTACTATTTAAAAAGACTATCAAAAAGTACTAATATTTTCCCTGTTGCTGATTTCTTAACAGATTATCATCAGATGTATTACTGCTGTGATGATTAATGTTTGAGTCTGATGACAGCAGGAGAACAAAATGGAAGAAAAAATCTAATTCTTTAGGAACTAAAAAACGTTTATAAACAAATCATATATAGAAATATTTGAAGGAGCAGTGTTGCCACAGTTGTCTAAGCTTTTGATCTTTCATGGTGCTACAGTTTGGTCATTGGCATTGAAGAGTACAAAAAGCATTTTTAAACCCAACAGTCAGTCAAACAGTTAATTGTTTTCATAGTACAGCACAGGACTGCTGTTCAGCTGCTTGAACAGTCAGTACAGGTCACAACTGCAGTAATTTGGGAAAACAGTTCAAGGGTGCACACAGTACACCTATAATGTAAAAACAAAGAACAAACAAACAAAGCCAACCCAAACCCACTATGCACATCTTTTTTCACAGAAGATTGCATTTTTAGTGACAGCTTTATTTTAGTATATCAGATGTGCCTGGACAAATACTCACCACCAAATAGCACTTACAGAAACAAAAACACTATGATGAACATAACATCTTTTTATTGTTTTATTTTTATTCAGACTTCCAGACACCCTTGCTAGATTGGATCTAAAAGGAAATGATATAGAGGATGTTGGAGAACAAGAGCTAAAGGACTTGACACAGCTTCAGGTTTTAAATTTACGGAATAACAAGATATCTGTCTTGGATCGCAAAGTCTTGGAGTATTTACCTCGTCTTCGTCATCTGTATTTAGATGGCAACCCTTGGAACTGCACCTGTGACCTTCTCAGAACCAGAAGAGCACTGGTGGCAAAAGGAACGGATGTCCAGGGAGGGCAATGTGCAGCGCCAGCACAAAGCCGAGGAGAAAGTTGGATGTCTTCCAAAAAGATTCTGCAGCAGTGTGAAGACAATCTGTCTTCCATGGAAAGAGGCAAAGAGGACAGAAAGAAAATGAAACCCAATGAGGCTTCCAGTGTTGGAGTGAACACAGATGATTATTACTATGATTATGAATTAGATTAATGCCATGGTTTATCTGTAGTGAACCATAAAGTTGTCTAGAGCTGCCCACTGCCACCAGTGTCTCCACTGACAAGCAGTCCCCTCATCTGTCATTAGCTTTTCCTGGCCTATTTGTACTACAAGAGGTAATAACCGGTGACAGAAGGGCTACAGTAAGGATGCCATTGTGAACTGTATATTGTGGGGAAAAAAAAAATTGTTTTTCTATGCCATTAGTACTATGTAGTTTTAGGGAAGCAAGAATAAAACTATCTCTTAGAAAAGCAGTCTGAAACTCTGTATGGACCTTTCTGTAGTAGAACATTCTTATAGTTGCATAAAACCCTCACAAATAAAATTCTGCAATGCCACAAGACACTATTACTAGGAGTCTGGCTTTAAACAAATTTAAACTCATGCATCTGCAGGTCGACATGGAGAGTTACCTTGATGTGAGCAATTTCTCGGGATTGTTCAGAAATTCTTGCTTTTGAGAAATTGATTTAAGATTTCCTGAAATATTTCCCTCTTTTGTTTATTTTAGACTATTTTAAATGACGTTAGACTAAATTAGCTGAGTTTCAGGCAAAACACAGAAGGCTTATCTTGATCGTAGCAAGTTAAATAAACAGAAGAATCAGTGTCCTGGTTAATGGGATTTAATACTAATTCCAAAGTTAATTAATAGTGAGGAATGAAAACACTGAGGTCAAGTTGACCTGATTCTATTGTTGCAAACAAAAGAAGGAAGATTCTCAGGAAAAAGATCTTAGCAAGTATTAGGATAAGATGAAGTGAGGTGAAGCTTTTGTAAGAGTTTATTTTGGTTTCTGAATAGTTAATTGGCTACAATATAGCTTAAGATGCCATGTGAATACTTCTAGGTTAGGTGTACTTATGTGCCAGTACACACTGCAAGTGCTCCCCTTCACTGGCAGGAACTTTCCAGACTTTTGCACACACAAAAAAAATGACCTAATGCTACATAATTAATGCATTAAGTCTGATATATGTACAAATTTTATCAAGCAGTTCCCAAAGTGCTTGAAAACTAAACAAAACTGGATTAGTGAGACCACTAAAACCAGTGATTTACAAACAGTAACTCAGCTCATGATCTCAGGTGATAACTGATGAGTAATTACATCAGCAAATTACTTTTCGAAGCAAACAGTTTCTATTATTTTTTATCTTTCATTGGCATTCAGTAAGTGAGTAATCACTCACCTCTACAGAGGCTTTTGTCAGGTGTCAGAGTGCAGCTATTTGGTTATGCCTCCTATGCAAATATGATTGACACTTGGGTTTCTTAGGTCCCCCAACACATTAAGCTATACAATTGGAATGGAGAGACCTGAGTTCATTTTTCTTTACATTCTCTTATCATCAGACTTTGGTGGAGAGATCTGGACAGGCTGGATCAACAGAATGAGGCCAACTGTGTGAGACTGAACAAGACCAAGTGCCAGGTCCTGCCCTGGGGTCATGAAAACCCCATGCAGCCCTATAGGCTAGGGAAGAGTGGCTGGATTGCTGCCCAGCAGAAAAGGGTCTGGGGGTGCTGGTCAACAGCTGGCTGGGTATGAACCAGTGTGTGCCCAGGTGGCCAAGAAGGCCAAAGGCATCCTGGCCTGTGTCAGCAATAGCGTGGCCAGCAGGACCAGAGCAGTGATTGACCCTCTGTACTTGGCACTGGTGAGGCCTCACCTCGAGTGCTGTGCTCAGTTTTGGGCCCTCACTACAAGAAAGACATTGGAGGTGCTGGAGCATGTCCAGAGAAGGACAATGGAGCTGGTGAGGGGTCTGGAGAGTGAGTCCTATGAGGAAAAGGTGAAGGAATGGGGTTTGTTTAGCCTGGAGACTCCAGGGGGACCTTATCACTCTCTACAATTGCCTGAAAGGAGGTGGTAGCAAGGTTGGTCTCTTCTCCCAGGTAACGTGACAGGACCATAGGAGATGGCCTCAAGCTGCACCAGGGGAGGTTTTAATTGGATATTATGAGAAATTTCATCATGGAAAGCATTGTCAAGCACTGGCCCAGACATCCCAGAAAAGTGGTGCAATCTCCACCCCTGAAAGTGTTTAAAAGACATGGATATGGCACTTAAGAACATGGTTAAGCAGTGGACTTGGAAGTGCTGGGTTAACAGTGGGAGCTGATGATATTAGTGGTCTTTTCCAACCTTAATGCCTCTATGATTCCATGGCCAGTCAAGTAAATTTTTTGGTAGCTAAACATTTAGATATTTATGAAACAGCACAAACCTTCCTTGCAGTTTGTGTTATTTTTGCTGGCTAATGCTGATCTGTATTAAAAGCCTGGGAAGTAGTTATTTTCTGAGCCAGAGAAATATTTTCGTGATACAAAATTCTTCATTCAATTTTATATTGGCAGATTCTTTCAACAGAGTGCTTGAAACATCTCCGTGCCATCTCAGCCCACCCGTCTGACAGCACCGGGCTGGCATTAGCTCTTACTTCACCTTTCACCTGGAGGGGTGTTTCCATCTTCGGAGCTGTGGGCCGTTGAAAGCCAAGGTAGCAAAAGCCTGGGAGCCGCAGCTTTTGTGGGAGACTGCAAATGGGGTGTGCCGCCCCGAGGCCTCGCTGTCTCGGCGGCTCGGGGGCTGCGCTACTACCCCTGTCTCCCGAGCCCGCTCTGCGGAACAGCCCGGTGAGCGCTCGCAGCGCGCTCTGAGGGTGCAACCTGCAGTGAGGACACCCCCGAGGCCCGGCTGTTTCAGCTGCTTCCTCCCTCCACCCTCTGTACTCTTCCCACACCGGCGTGAACGAAGCGCTACTGACGCCAGGAAGACCAAACGTGGGATGTAACAGAGGGAGGGTCAGCACACAGGCCCCTGAAACAGCCGGGAAATTGAGCAGCCTTGCGGGGCGGCCTCAGGAGTCCCGGAGCGAGGCAGAGACCGCCGCTGAGTAACTCACGCCCCGCCCCCGGTCCCGCCCCC
>VZRM01007011.1:1232175-1306875 GCA_013397955.1 Grantiella picta
GGTGGCGCGCGGACGGGCGCGCTCTGAGGAAGCTGCCGGTGCACGTGGGACTCGTGGTGACCGAGGAGGAGCCGAGCTACGCGGACATGGCCAGCCTGGTCGTGTGGTGCATGGCCGTGGGCATCTCCTACGTCAGCGTCTACGACCATAACGGTGAGCGGCGGCCGGGCTGCCCCGAGTCCCGGCCCCGGGCGGTGCCCGCCCTGGGAGCGCCTTCTGGCGTGGAGCCAGAGATCGCCCCGTCCTGGGGTCTTCCCAGGTCCGGTCCCGTCCTCTGGAGCTGCTTGGCACTGCAGAGCCTTTGGCCCCGGGGAGTCTGGGGAATGGCCCAAGTGCCCCCCTGCCCCGGCTCCTGTGTCGGGATGACCCGCTCCTGCCTGCTCACCGGAGGGGGCAGATGGTGGGGGTATTTCTAGAGCTTTGTCCCCAGCCCTAGGCTGACAGGAACTGCTGCCATCTGAAAGTGTAGGGCATGGACTGTTAGTAGGGAAGAGCTTTAGTGTACCTGCTCTTATGAGTGCTGTTTATGAGCTAGGTCTGAGCCTCCAGAAGTGGATGAATGAAAGTAGCCATCTATTTTCAAGTACTCTTGTGTGTAGAAAGAGGATGGACAAGTAGCTAAACGTAAGCATGTATTTCCTGTGTGCTGTCTGTATTGCAAAATTAAATTATGTGATATGCATTTCGTGCTGCTTGGCATTTGCGTTAACTCTGAGCCCATGCTTCTGGAAGCGTGCAAAAGTTCATATCCGCTGTGTGATTTTATTTATTACTGGGTCTCAGGTGTAAGTAAGACTATTGAACTCTGTCTCTTGCAGATATATTGATTCCACGTCACTGACTATCATAAAAGATAAGCTCAGAGTTTGGATTTCACACACTGTGAGGAAATCATGGATCAAATCTGTCTTCCTCATACCTGTGCTTTCCTAGCGGAAAAAACTTCGTACTGACGGTCCCTGTGGTCTTGCTGTTGGGGTGAGACTGTAGGAGACCAGGGTTTAACTTGTTTTGAGCCACTTCCAATGGCTGTTTAGAGGGGTCATGCAAGTTAGGTGAACTCTCTAGGTTTATGCCAGGTTAGAGGTACAGTTGTCTTCTAGTGCTCCTTCAGGAGTTGCTCAGCAGTGCATTCCACGTAAGTAGGTGAAGTCTTTTGTCATCAAGTGTGCAAAAGCATCTGAGGTATGCAGGCGTTTCCTTAAGCATAGGCATTTGTGATTTTTAAAAATATTTCTCTTTGTTTTAAAACATTACTTATAGTTCATTCAGAGTTCTGTTTCATGGTTGAGCCTTCCTATGTGATACAAGACTCAAAAGACCTGACTTTCGCTGAATTCTCTAACATCATTATAAGAGACTGGGCTTAATACCAGTCACTTAGCAGTTTAAACTCGCCATCTGTGCAGGGCTGTTGCGGAACTTGGTTATGTTGTATTTCAGAGGGAGAACACTCCCTCATTTGGAAGTCAGAGAATGATATAAAATATTTGCATAACATCTCAAGGGCACAGAACAGTGCCTTTTAAAAAGTCATTTATATGTTGGTGGTTTTTATTCCCAACTTGGAAGCCATTCAGCCAGGTGAAATGCTGCAAAGCAAACAGTACCAAAGAACAAAGAGAGTTTCCCTCATAGCTTGAAGAGAGACATTTTATTGTACAGGACATTTAATTTGTGTCAAACCTCAAATAAGCTATGGGCAGTATTGCCTAATACGTTACATATGTGCTTAGTTCCTTTTTAGATTCCAGCACTGTGCTCCACAAATTACATGTATGAGACCTGAACTGAGGAACAGATCAAGCTGAGAATCATGTTTCTTGGTCATCTTGGTTTTCATCTTGCTCACTGTGCAGCACTGAGGAGGGAGAAGACATCAGCCAATGCTTAGGTAGCCACTGTTGCTCCTGTCTCACAGGGAGGAGCCAGAGCTGTAGCAGTGTCTGAAGCATTATTTTTTGAGAAGCTACTACTGCTTCTCCAGCATGTATTGAAATTCAGTCGGATCTAAGACTGGCTGTTACAAGACTGTAAATATGATGACCAGAAATGATAAGGTTTTGTCCCCTGAAAGGCTGAAATAACCTTGCAGAGCAATTGTTGTTTCTAGCAGTTCAGAAAAAAAAAGTCTTTGGTTATTTGCTGCTGTTTCTGTGTATTGGTTCATTCATTCTAAAGATACATGTGTAAATTGTTCATTTTTGTTCTGTGTTGTGATGATGTTACTTTTTGTTTTGGTGTTGGGAATTTTTTCTTTTGTTTAATTAGGTTGGTTTTGTTTTTTTAAGTGCAGGTTGTGTGATGAATGTAGATTTTAATTTTTCATTCTAAAGTTAAATGTGAGGTTTTGCTGTTACCTCTGAGATCTGAAAATATAGCTATTATCTGATTATTTCAGTATCAATACGTATGCTTTTCAGTAGCTTGTTGTTCTGTTGGTCCTCTGATACCAGAATATGCTAGTTTAATTGCTAGCTTGATTTCCAATATGTAGGAACACAATTGAAGAAGGTAGATGAACTAAAACATTTTAAATCTGTGGCTTTTGCCAAACTTTCAGGATTGACGAGAATAGCCTCCGATTACAAATCATGTTCTTTACAGGTGTTCAGTGGGTTGTCCAGGATAGCAGCCACAACTGCTTTTTGCACAGCTGAGCTTTTTAGCCTGACTTGAGTTTCAGAGAGCAAGTAGTCATTCATACAGCTCTGGTGTATGCTTGCTGCTGGCAATAGCACATGTGCTGCCTTTCTTTTGGTGCTAAGCTCCTTAGGGTGTCTTGATCGAGCACGCACCATTTCCAGATAGACTTGTCATTAAGTAGGATGCAGCTGTTCTTAATCCGGTGCTGAGTGGTAGTGGAGTCTGAAGTTACTCAGCAGTAACACTGATATGGTGAAGTTGAATAAAGTCAGGTAAGGCTTGCTCTTATCAGTAGCAGAAGGTGAACCTTAATTACTGCGTGCATTTGTTTCTGTCTTCTCAGATGGTGAGTGGTACTTTTGGACTGCTGAGCTGTTTCTGTAAGGTCCTGTGTTCATACAATTGTACCAACTGTTGAGTTGTCAAATCCCCCACTGCTGCTGGCTGTGGTGAAGGAAAGCCAGTTAAGAGTGCTCTGAATTAGTGTTAGGTGTGGTGAGGTATATGTTAATTGGTCTCTTTTCCTTCATTGCATATTTGTAGTACTGAGATTCTTTTGATTGCAACAGGAAGCCTTGTTTACAAGCATGGTCTTCATGGTTATCTTTCCTGGAAGAAATAGTATGTCAGTTCCCACAGAAGGATTAAATTCAAAATATGTCCTCAATTGCCCCTTCTATAGGAGGAAAGGGAAACATGAAGTTCTTTACAGAAGAAGTGCTAGATAAGCTGCTTATTTGTTTATAGTAGTGATTATTTTTTACAAAATTACTAAATAGAAGGTTGTTAGTGTATCACTGTCAAAATAAGTAGCTACATTCCAGCTGACACTTTTGTTACAGCAGCTGCACCAGTGACTGTAAAGGCAACTTGTGCAGGGCTCAGAACTGGGACTTTCTCTGTTGCCTCAGCACATATGGAGGCCTAAGGCGGCATGGATTTACTGCCCCTGGTGTGTGGAAGCCCTTTCTCCTAATTTTCATTAATGTACAGCATGACAAAGCCACAATAAACTTAATGCTACTATGTGTCCATACTGTACTGGGTTAAGTAATGCAAACTAAAATTTTAGGCTTTTGATCGAGAATTTACTTCTGTTGACTTTTGTATTGCCAGTCCTATTACTTGGTAGAAATCCAGCCATGCTTGTCAAGACCTTATCTCTGAAGAAATACTGCAGCCTTGTTGCAGTCAGACAGCAGTGATGATACAATAATACAATAGCAGTTAAGATATCTTCTGGGGAGCAGAAGCCTTTGACTAATGCTATATACTTTAACTTTCTTCTATTAGCTGTTTTGCCATTTGGGAGAGCTAGCTTCAGTGTTACTTCTGTCCATCAGTGAAGCTTTCCTGAAGTAGTTTGGGACAAATCTAGAGTGCTTTTTGAGAGCCTGCTGCATCTTGGCATTTGGGTACATTGAGCTTCTATGTAGATGCTTCAGGTTGAAGGTTTGTTAAAGCCCTTAGTATGACTGAATTGAAAACTTTGGTTTATTCATCCTGGATTTAGCTTTCCAGTGAACTGCTTTGCTTCTGACCAGTTTTCTCTTAGTAATTCTTTAAAAGGGTAGAGTACTCCAGTGTGCAAAAGAAATTACTCTGTTAGCCCCAAAGTATTAACTTCTAGTCTCTTCTATATTACTCAGTAGTTTAGCTGATTTGATCAATCCATAAAATTTTCTGGGTGTGTAGCATGTTCATTTCACTAGGCAAGATAAATATTGGAGTTTTATGTCACTGGAACACTTGTGAGATATCAGTATCACATGGCATCTGCTGTGGGCCTTCACCCACGTGAAATTTCATGTCCAGCAATTCTCTTTTAGTGTTGAGAGGAGTTCTCAGACCACATTTATTAAAATGGATAGCACTAATCTGTAGAAGGCAATCTCTTTAAAGGAATGGGAAATACAAAAGAAGTACCTCTCAGTTGCTGCTGAGCTCCTGTTCTCCTGGTGCAGAATGTCCCTTCTAGAAGAAATGTGGGAGGAATAGTCACCTGTGAAGTTCTAAGTTCTAACTCAAGTTCTTTGGTTAGTGCTATGTTAAGTGGCCTTAATCTTCAATTTAGATGACTTCAGCTACATTCAAACTGGGATTATTTTTTCCCCTAGACTCTTAGAATAAACAAGATATTTTTTCTAGCTTTCCATATCCTGTGAGGTCCAGTGTAATGGCCATGCTTTCTTCTGTTATCAACCAGAATGATCCAACAGGATGTAGGCAAAAGTTGTTCATGTATTAAGACATTTTCTTGCATGTGTGTTCTTTGAAGTGGCTTCTCAAAATGTTAATTATTTTTTAAACAGATTATTACCTGGTAACGATTACAATGTTTGATAACTCTTTCCTTGTCAGCACTGGAAAGAGATTGAGAAAGCAAATAACTGAAATGTTATGGAGTTACATTCTTTACGAGGCTCCAGTTTGTTTAAGGTGCTCCCTTGCAAGGAGCAAGGGAACAACTCTTATTCTGTGTTACACCACATTCTGCTGCTTTAAAAAGCAGGGCAATTGAGAATGTTGAACTTTTAAAAGATACCATTAAGGCATTACCAAATGGTGATTGTGGTAGTGTAGTCAGACAAACAAATGGTTGACATCACCTGGTGTTTCTCTGCGCTAGTTTTTCACTTCCAGTTCACAATTCTTGTCACTTTTGCACTTGATGAACTTGCAGTCTCTTAATTACAAACTTCATTTGTCTGTATCTAACCCTGAAGTGTTGCAACACCACGGTTGCAAGCAAAGGGGCTTGGCTGTAGCTACTGTAAATCTGAGCAGAAGCTGTGTGCCCTGGAAAAGACCTGTGTAATGGAGGACTACTGCAGGAAGCTGAAACACTTCTGGTTTGCCTCAGCTCTAACAGGAGCAAGTGACCAACAGCATGCTTGCAGCTTATGTTGTAAAAATAAGTATTGTCCCTGAAAATAGCTCACAAGTTCTCAGTAGTTAAAAGAAACAAACAAAGACTGGGAGTTTTATATTATTTTGCTTTGGGAATTTTAATGCTTAAATACACATAATTCTTAGCATACCTAATTTGCAGGAATATACACATTTGCACCAGCTTGCACAGGTTCCGGCGTTCTGACAGAACAAATGTTTCTGCTTTTCAAAACTAGAAATTCTTCTGATGAGAAATAATAGTGACAATTTCGTGTTTGCGTTCCATATTAGAAACAGGAGTAATTTGTTGAGATTTTTTTCATTTAACAGCAAACAGCTGTTGTATTGCTAAAATTTATTAGCCTTTTGTCAAAAATTAGTTTTTTAAATGTTAAAATCATATTATAGACTTGCTTTTAACTTGTGTGGAGGACTGTGGACAAAATTGGAGGGTAGCAGTAAATCAGTTGTTAAGTTTTGCTGCTAAGGAACATTAAAACTCTGTTACTGAGTTGGTCTGCTCATGCACTTGTTTGCTATATTTGTCATTAATTGTTTAAATTAAGCAACAGCATCTCCCAGAACTAACTTGGGTACATTTCCAAAGTTTAAAAAAAAATGAGCCTTGTAGACAAATGGGGTTTTGAGATACTGTGAGGGAGAGGAGCATATAGCTGAGTCACGACCATGTGAAATTCTTGAAGTTGGTTATGATTTTGGCCTATGAGCATTGTATTTGGCAGGACTGTGTTTGCAGTGATGTGCATTCATAAGTCTCTTGTGCGCTGACTGAGAGACAAAATGTTAAAGGAGTATTCCCAAATGCTGTTGGTTTTTAATTAAGATCTGAGTTAGTTCTAATTTTTACTACTTTCTGCTGTGCTTCAGGATCTTCTCCTCAGGAAAACTGCGTATGTGTCAAGGTTGATGGATCAGTGGGAATTTAGGTGTGGAGGCCTTTCCAAGGAAGGCATACTGCAACTACATGGTACAATTACAGTAGCTTCCTATTTATATTAAACTGCTATTCCAAGAACCATGCAGTCCCCAGGATTGAACAACTGAGGGGGTGGGTGAGATAAATGAGCAGAATAGAAGGGGGATACTCAGATAAATCTTAAGAACATGATTATTTAGCAAGTCTTCTGTATCTGTTATGTGTGTTAAGGATCTTCACTTTGGAGCTTGACCAAGTCCATTATCTGATGTCTCTTTTTACTGAGAAGGAAACACCTTGGTTGGTTCTTCTACCTGTTGTCCTCAATGTCTTAATTTACTTTACAGCTGGAATGTGGACTCTTAAATGAGTTCTTCCAGTCTTTGACAGGAATAGGCAAAAACCTGTCATGAGAAAGGATTTGATATCGTTAGTGTTTGGTGTGGAAGGGAAAGAGGAGCAGCAGCTTATTTCCCAGACTGGGGGCCTTTCCTAATTGTGTCACATGTTTGTCTGGATATTGAACATAGTTTTATTTCTCATATATAAAAGGGTATGCAAGGCAAGTGACTCTTAGAGATGAAGCACATGCAGCCTTGTACAGATCTTCCTTGAAGAGGGTGCAGGATTAGCAATTGCAGTGGCTGCACTGCTGCTGACCTTGGGTGTAAGGAAGACAATCTCTGCTAACCCCAGCATGAAACAGACTCAGCAAAGCAGAGTTGTATCAAACAGTATTATTTAAAGCAGCATTCTCAATTTCTATTACATATAAATATACACCAGAATTCTAGTGGGAGCATGAAGAGCAACAATTTTTTAGTTTAAACTTAGCAAAAGTATTTTAATGTGCTTTTTTCTATAAGAATTAGTGCCTTACCACAATCTGCTTTTATGTAAACATGTGAAATCAATTATAAGCATCACTAACACTTATATAATGAAATAATTTTTTTTACAGTAAATATCCAGGATGTGGGGAAAAATAGATACTTTGCCACCCATTAAAACCTCTGATGAAGCCTGTAGGAAAGTACTAATTCATTAGGCCTAAAGGCTAGCATATTAAACAAATGCATTGTATCACTTCATATTGCAAACTCACTCATAGTGTATTATGGTCTTAATCCAGTGCTTATACACTGTTTGACCCCTGTGGGAACTGTTGTAGCAGTTCCAGATCCTACAGTCAGGTTGAGGTGCTGAATCCTAAGCCTGATCATAAAATTGTATGTCTTACATTGCCTTGTAAGTTTAGTGTGTGGGCATTTTTAGACTGGTCAATGGAAGTGCTTGTCACAAGGTTTCTGAATGAAGCTCAGTAACAGCCTCTGAATACCATGTGATAAAAAGCTCTATCCACTTCCTAAGTGAATATGCCTAGCCATGCTTTTGGATTGTAGATATAATAATAATGTAGATATAATAAGCTGTAGCATTTAGTTTTTACTGTGGCTTTTAATTAGAAATAATTGAGTTATGTTTCCCAAAAGCTAGAATTTATTTTAGTATAGGCACCCAAGTATGTTTGAAGCAAGCTTTTGTAATTTCCTGCATTCCAAATGTGTCTGCCTTGAATATGTAAGTATAAAAATGCCTTGGGGACTCTATGAACTCCTTGGAATATCCATCTTGTAAAATTCTCTTACTAGGAAATCCATGCTATTGGCTGGCTTAAGAGTGGACAGTTACTGAGACCTGAAATGATGATTTAGTGGTGGGGAATGTGCCAGTAAGTGATAGCAGACTTAAGCAGCGTGGGCATTAAAGAAATTTGGTGTTAATCTGACTTGGTCATTCTGTGCTGGTTATTACTTCCTCTATGTCTAGCATGCTAAGGACAATGAAGTAAGTCTTAAGCTATCCCCTATGCAGTTGCAACTTTCTACGTAAATCAGGCTGGGTGAAAGAAGAGCAAAAGCACATGTGTTGTCTTTCCAAGGTCACTCAAATTAGTCATGTGCAGTAGCATTTGCTTTGAATTCTTAGCCGCACTTGTAAACTCCAGTCTGAAACTAGTACTGACTAATCTTTTCTTCTTGCCTAGTGTCAGGTTTATTTTGTAGCACCATTTATAGGAGTTGGCTGACATGCAACTTTTTTTTTAAAGGGATTTTCAAGAGGAATAATTCAAGATTGATGGATGAAATTTTAAAACAGCAGCAAGAACTCTTGGGGCTAGATTGCTCCAAGTACACAGTGGAATTTGCAAATCAAGACAAAACTGGTCCAGGTAAGAAGAGCTACAAGAAGGGCTTGGTATGGCTCTGAATAGCTGTATATCAATCCTAACTCTGCTTTTACTTAAACACATTCCTGTGTATAGTGACCTTTTTCTTCATTAAGAACTGATCATCAGAACACATGCAACCTTCCTGGGGTAGTATTAAACTTCCATTGTGCATATTTGTTCTTAACTAATAGCAAAGCATTGCTCTCTCCTTGCCATAGTAATCATTACTGGGTGGTCTGATCTTTCCTTCAGCCTGACTGTTGTGCCATGACCCCTTCAATGCATCAGTGTACCTCAACTCCCCACTGTTTCAGTAAAATAAATTCTTTTGCTGAGAGTTGAAAAAGCACAAAAGTGTAAGGAGACTGATGTCAAGTTAACAATGTGTGCACTTCCATCTTTCCAAATGTACACCTCGAAGTGGGAAGGAAGAAGGGATAGCAAAACTGCTTGTTGCCATGGCAAGGTGTAATGCTATCAGGAAGGTAAAGGGCACAAGTTAAAAAAAATTGGTGATAGCAGCTTTTGCATGTAGTTAGATGTGGAAAGCAGGAGTATATTTCAAGGTTGTTGTTCCTTATATGGTAGGATCTGCTATAAGTACTCATTTATTTATCTGCTGCCTAAGACAAATGCTAGAAGTGTGTTCAAAATATAATAAATCACATGCATGTACTTGTCTTCAAGGGATGGGCTCATAATTAGAGCTCTCCTAACTACAACTCATAATATTTAAATAGGTCTCGTAAAAAAGTACCTAAACAACCCTTACATTTTAAGATCATCATAGTTAAAGACTTACAAAACACTGCAAAACCTGTAGTACACTTAGCTGCATTTAAAATGCTGCTTGTGGGTTTTGCTTTCCCTACTAGAGTTGACAGAATACCGAAATCCTTTGTGCCAGTTTTCCAGTAGAAAGTTTAATGTTGTAGCATGAACTTGCCTTATGAACAACATAGCCTGAGATGCTAGCATTTCTGTGGAAGAACCCAAGCTTCGTGCTATTTTTTTCTTCTTCCTGTGGAAGTTGAAATAACCAGCAGAAAATGGGGAACACAGGCTATTAATACCTTGAACTCCAGCATACTTAGCTGCACTTTCCTAACTTGGGATATTTATGTTTACACCGAACTACTGAAAGACTTCTTAGACTTGCTGATGGAAAGAGTGCATTTAAATCTCAGGAACCTTTTGTGCTGCAAACTGTGAAAAGCAGAGGTGTTTTTTGTTCTCTTTTTAAATTTTTCATTCTTTTTTAGAAGGCTTCACAGTCAGATCAGATGCTTCATGTTTTCAACTGAACAAACTGACATCTATCCGGTTTATTATAATTTGCAGTTTTTCACTTCTGGAAAACAAAATTACATGTGTTACATTTAGAGATGCTATAAATATTTTCTAATGTAGGACATTTGAGGCAAATTTGCAAGTCAAGCAATATCAAGGAGCAATTATTTTAATTGTGGTGGCTTTGGATAGGTGAACTGAGGGGTTTTAGGTGTTCTTATGACTCTTGACAGTGCTCTGTGGTCCTTTGTGGTCAGGTTCTGCAGTTTTAAGAAATGTTATTTTTAAATATGTGGTTATAACTATCGTAAATTTGGTGTCTTATGTGTCGACACTTTGGTATTTAGCCCACTTACTTCAAGCCAGCTATAGTGCACCATCTGTATCCTTCAGCTACCTTGGCAAGTTTACCTTTCAGGTATCTTATCAGAACTGACAATTATCCAAGTCACATAGTGTGAGAAGACTATTGCCTCTCAATAGTGTAGATATTGAGATAATTATTGTTGTGAAATGTCCTCTTAAGTCACAGACATAATTACAGATGAATAGGTGAATTCTGGACTATTATTTTGTTCCTAGCTTCAGTGTGGCAATCTTAGATCCTTATTGTAACTCTTGCATCAGTTTTGAAGTGCTGCTGAAAGATGCTGTAATCACATTGAGGGAGGCCCCCAGTTTAGTCATTGGGTCATGTGAATGTACACAGTAGCTGTTAACACCTTCCTCTTCTAGGGTAGAAATTGGTCTGTTGGGTTTTTTTTTCCTTTCTCTGAACTTTCTGCATTGCTTACTACCCTTTAAGTTACTATCCAAGCACCTTTTCTCTCAGGGCTTTGCCTGACAGTGTAAGAACCAATCCAGATTTCCTGGAAGACTGCATTTCAACACTGAATTAAACCCCCTTTCACAAGACTTTTCAAAGTAGTTGTCTTAGGCTTGTGTTTTTAGCAAATCCAGAAAACTCTTACTTCTCTAAGAGATAGATGAGGTATATCTGTGATTACTATATCTGTGTTGTAATATATGAAGTAACTGTATCTGTGACTTTCTAAAGCACATGCAAAACAATTGTATTTCTGTTGCTTTTAAACTATGTTTTGTGCTTTCAGTTTTAAATTGCCAATCTACAATAAAGGTGCTGTCTCCGGAAGATGGAAAAGCAGACATAGTCAAAGCTGCTCAGAACTTCTGTCAATTGGTAGCACAGCAGCAAAGAACACATTCAGACCTGGATGTGAATATGTTAGACAACTTATTAAGTAGTAAGTATAATATGGTCTGTGGGAAGGAGGGGAGAGAGTACTCAATTCATAACAATTTGGTTTCTTGTACATTTTTTGCTTGGAATGTATGCATCTTGATGCTTAGTCTATAAGAGTAAGTTATGATTATTGCTTTTAGGCTTCTGTTAAAAATTTCCTACTAGTTTACTGCCTTTTGAACTGCTTCTTTAAGCAGAAAAGTTCTTTAGCAGAAATACTAAGCTGAATTGTAGAGTTTTGGCTTTTCAGAGTTTACAGCCTCTGTGGTATGTTCTGCAATAAACTTTTTGAAAAAAGTACTGTTTGGATCACCTAAAACTAGACTGTTCTAACTTAGGTTAACTTCCTGCCAGTTGCAAGCTGCAAATGTGTATGGGCAAAGTCTTTTCCAGATCTGGTTGCAGCGATTGAAGCTGTTCCTGCTGCCTGACTACACTCAGGTGTTCCTGCTACCCTGAGTGCAAATGATAGAGCACTTGCTGTTCTCTTGCTGCTGGGTAACCCACACTAGCTTAGTTATCTTCATTACTAAATCATGCAGATTACTGACTCTGCACTGAGGTGTGTGGCTACATGCAATAGCTATGAAAAGGGCAGGGCTGCCCTAATATCACACATGGGAGAAGTAGTTTAGAATTAGCATCCACTGTTCCAGTGGTACTATGGAGTTATAATGAGTTGCTCAGCTTGCATAGGTGATCCATGCATGTTAATTGCAGCAATAATTAGCTTGGCAGGGTTCAGGTTTCAGATTGCACACTTGAACTTGGATGCCTGCAGGCACATTATTGTAGTGTGGCTCTCATTAATTGGACTTTAGAGAGTGATCTCTTTTCATGTGGGTGGTCAGCTGAATTGCTCTGCAGACAGACTTCTCTGGCAGTTTGGCCACTTCAAACTGAATTCCATCCCTGTTGTCAGCATCCTCCTGTAACTAAATTATTAAATGTATACAATAAGGCACCTGAAGAACAACTTAGGACATCTATTCTGTTATACCCCAAAGGCAATTGAAGGAAATTAACAATTGCTTTTTCAGAAGAGTCACTAATTTAATGGAGAAATGGTGACAATTATACAATGTGTGTATTTTGGCTAGTGATGTTTAACTGGAGCTTTTCAAACTTGTTTGGGATCTTCTGTCCAAGTGTCTGGATATATTAAAAGTATTAGGTCCAGTCTTAAAACTAGCAGATTTATTTTTGAAGGATTGCATGCCAGCTGAGCACAGAAAATCTCCTTGTCTGTCAAAACTATGAACTTTGAAACAGGCTGCTTGATGTATGTGGCTAATAACTAAGGATAATATCTGTAAATAGTCCTACTTACTAATTGGTTTGTTTAATGTTTAGGACATTGTTGGAGGTAAAGTATTCTTTCATGACTTATTTAGCAGCAGCTTACGAAACTTTGTTTTACTTGTAGACAAGTTTAGTTTGTGTGCATTTTTAATGGAGCAGTATTGAATGTAAGCATCTGTGAGTTACTGATTTGCGAGTGTGTTCTGAAAAGCAATGCTTGAGTAGCTGTATTTTTAGGGTTTGCATTCATGGTGTCTTATGTAAATCTCTGGGGTTTCACATTTTGATTTAAATACCTATTAATGTAGTTTTTAAACTTTTTGTTCATGTTTAGGGTGCAGTAATTGAAGCCTAGTCCTAAAATGGTATGGTTCTAGCTTGTCATGTGGCTTCTCGTTCTTAATTTAGTCATGTACTTAATTCTTTCAGATTGAATTTTCTGCAGTTTAAGAGTACTTTCTTCTGACAATGCCTCAGCTAACCAGCTTGTTTTCAGAAAAGCAGGTGCCAGCTGCATTGTCTCTACTTGCTGTCTGTCTGCCTTCCAGCCAAAAACATGACTATCAATTAAGGCTGCTCAAGTTGCCCTGTAAAACCTATGTGGAGAAGGGTAGTGCTATCAGCTCTAAAATTCCTTCATATTCCCCTCACAGAACTATTGACATAGAAGGGATGTTGCCAGGTTCCCATCCTTTGAGTGTACAAGTCTTTTGGCCTCTTTCTTTTTTTAAGTCTGCTCCCAAATCCTTCTCTCTTTTGTGTGCTAAACTTGACTGCTGTAACTTTAGCAGCTCTGAGGGAGCTTTCACATGTAAATTACCTGTAGTGCTGATATTTTTAGGTAGAGAGATGGACGCAGAGTGGAAAGCACAGTACTGTGTTTTTTAGTAGGCTGTTCTGACATTAATACTACAGTGTGCATTTTCATTTTCCTTCAGATAGGAACCAGAAGGAAATGTTAGCATTAACTGGGCTCTAAGAAGGTCTTTTCCTGTTTGAAAAGCCATTGCAGTGTTGAAGATCCTGCTGCTGTACCAGCTGACGAGTACTCAGCTACTGAATCAGCTGATGAGTAAAGCTGTCCACTTCCTCCAGAGTCCCCACTTCTAAGTATTCACTGCTTCCCTGCAAAGCTCTTTCATACTAACGTGCTAGCTGCTGAACAATTAAGTGGCTTTTGCTTTGCAATTTTTTTCTTAACTTTAAGATTTGGACTGTGGCACATGATGCTCATATTTAAAAACTTCATCCTTCCTTAGAAATGCACATGCTTGGGAAAATAGCTTCTTTACCTCTGGTAAAAGGATGACTGTTATGATTAAGCGGGGAGGGAAGATGTGAACTTTTTGAAACAGTTTCAGTTTCAAAACGTGGGTGGAACAAAATCTGACCTTAGTTTACTTTTCTGTTCACAAAGTTAAGTTCCTCTACAACTAATCTGAAAATTGTAAAAGGCTCTTGACCACTTTTGTTTAGTGGTTTGTTTCTTTTAAGCAAATGTGGAAAGAATTTAAAAACAACATCTGAAGTTTGGAGCAAGTAAGCTGTATTAAACTTATCTGCTAAAGGTAGTCATTACCTGCTATAAGCACTCTTGCACTTAACTAGTAGAATTGGTGGATAATGGAAAGGGTGATAAACAGCCTGCAATAATAATGACTAATTGCAGCGTTATGCAAAATAAGGTTATGACTGCTGAAATGTTTTTTAGATGAGCCAGGTAGGTGCAAGAGGAACAGCTTAGCTTCTTGGGTCCCCTTGGGGTGCTCTACTGGTTTCACATATTGCTCTAATCAACTTGCTAGAATTAGCAGGGAAATCTGGACTCAGACTGCTCATTCTAAGCTTATTTCCTGTCTGTCAATTTTAGCCTGGAGTAGCTTAGGCATTGCAGAAGTGTATGGACAGAGGCAGTGGTGTTTGGTCAGTAATTGTCTTCAGCCTCAGAAGATGAGTAGGATGCTCTCATCTACTAGGGCATGACAGGGTGGTATTTTAGGGTAGTAAGCGTGTGGGCACTTAGTGCAATTCATCAGTATTATATAGCTCTGCCCTAGAATGGGTCAGGTTGTCCATATAGTAGCAGAGAAAAAGAAATATTGCTATGTTCTTCCTCATCTAACCAGAAAGATGTCAGCTGCAATAGGTTGTTTGAAATTTCATAGGAAGTTGGTTTTAAAGTTTCTGTCTAGTTCAATACTGAGGAAGAGATGAGTCATCTAACAGGGTATTTTTTTCTTGATGGTCTGTAATACCAAGGTGTTCTTCAGGAAACCTCCTTGAGCTTTCTTTGTGTTAATAGTCCTTTTACTCTACTTGACTCCAGCTCCACATAGTTAAGTAAGAACTGTAGAAGGTAGAGTCAGGGTACAGCATGTTCTGTGCTACTAAAATCGAGTTTGCCAAGACAAAACTAGAATAAGTCAGATTAATCAGCATTGTTAAGGTTTGCTGTTACTCAAAACAGTGTAACTGTTCCTGTCACTTTCATACAAAGTCTTTGAAAACTACTTGACATAAAAATAACAGTCCAGCTGGGCCTGCAGTGGCTGCCTAAGCTTTTTGGTTGGTCGTTCAGGTGTTGCAAGACCAGTCTGTCCTCGTGGGCTTTTAATTGTTAACTTGTCCTTGGGACCTTCATTTAAAAAAAAAAAAAGGTGTTTAGTGAAAAAGCAGATGCCTTAGGATTTAGAATTAAAACAAGTCCTCTGGTTAATTTAATAAAACTTAATGTAACTTCTTATTACAGGTACAAATGGATTTCCTGATCCTGATTTAGTCTTGAAGTTTGGTCCTGTGGACAGCACATTAGGATTCCTTCCGTGGCACATCAGGCTGACAGAAATCATGTGAGTTACTTGTAAATGTTGGGAAACACACTGGAATAATATTTAGCTAAACAAGTCTTTGTGACTTAGCTTATGGAAATGGCCAAAACAGGAGATGCAGCTAGACAAGTGTCTGGACATTGATTTGAGAGTATTTAAAAATTATTAAATAAAACCTGTCAAATATTCATTGGTTTTTTAGCCTTGACAAGGCAACAGAAGGCTTCATGCCTCAAGTTTAAGGAACAGCTTCTGTGACCACCTAGTATGTGGTCCAGTCCCATTTGTCAGTGTTCCTTACATCAGTATTGATTTTCTGTGGCTTACAAGTTTCTGACAGGGAAACTAAGGATACAAGGGAAATGGGATAATATAAGAAGAGCACACCTGTGGATTAATTCCCAATATTTGCAATAACTGAACTGACTAGATTACTGAACTGCTTAAATCCAAGAGCATTTACAGTGCTCATTTACAGTGGGCATACCTGTGCTGCTCCAGCTTTCCCATTGATTTGGAGGGCCCCTGTGTGCTTTGGTTTAGAGGGTAACTGGTTTAGTTACTAGAGTTGAGTGACAATAACCATGTTGAGTACAACTTCACAAGGTTACTCGGACAA
Organism: Grantiella picta; assembly: GCA_013397955.1. Classification (NCBI taxonomy): domain Eukaryota; kingdom Metazoa; phylum Chordata; class Aves; order Passeriformes; family Meliphagidae; genus Grantiella; species Grantiella picta. Next base: position 1,248,187 of record VZRM01007011.1, read on the forward strand.
TAGCTTGCTTTTAGTGCTATTCCTGAGTGGCTGTGTGAATAGTGTGGTGTTTATAAAAGCTTATTTTAATGTTTCTGACTTGCTTTTTCAGTTCTTTGCCTTCCCACCTAAACATCAGCTATGAAGACTTTTTCTCTGCCCTCCATCACTATGCAGCCTGTGAGCAGCGCTGGGGAAAGTGACTTCGGGCTGAGTGCATGGAGTCAGGCTTTCTGTGGGAAGGAATTCATGTCTGTTTACAAGCACCTGTGACCCATAAGTCTGGTTCATAGTCCTTTCTTAATTTATCAAAAAATTCAATAAAGTGTCTTACCTTTCTAGAGAGTCTGTGTGAATGCGTGAGAATCTATGGGGAGGGGAATTCACAGATTTCCTGTTTGAAAAAGACAGTTACTAAAAGCTGAATTGCCCTCAGTTTGACATTCAAGTGACCAAAAGAACGTGCAAGAATTAAGTGTTGTGAAATCTACAGGACAATGTAAATAGGAGTTCTGTGCCCTGAAGGTCCTTAAAACCAAGAAAGAACTCTCATCATTGTTTCTTCTTAATTCTTCATGGTCTGGCATTTCAGGTCTAATAATATATTTACTATATAATATGTGAATTCTAGAGAAGCTGGTTTTGTTAACTGAAAATAGAGACTGCAACTTGGCTGGGATGACTAAGCCAGCTGTAGGTGTCAAGTTTTAGAAATACTGAGAAGATTCCATAAAAAAGAATGGAAGCTTCTATGGTAAGTGGATTAAGCAGTCTGTGTTGCACTATCCAGCTTTTTTTTTTTTTTTTAATTTGAAGTGATGGAATGAAAGTATTCCTAGTCCTGAGTGAATGCAACACCTCTCAGCATCAGGTCAGTTTTCCATAGGGAATAAGCATAAACAGTACTATGTATTGTTTGTATACCTATTTTCTCCATAACATGCTCACTCAAGGTAACAAGCAGGATAAGGCTGTGGCATCATTTGCTGAAAGATTTGAAAATGGGCTGGGTCATCTTCCATGGCTAGATGTGATTTGCTGCTTCTACTTTTGTGCCCAGCAAGGGAGCCTGCTTTTAAGCCTTTTATTATTTTTATTTGTTCTGAACTGAGCATTAGAAGTTTGAATGGGAGTCTGAAGCGGACAAGAAGGAAGATTAAGTGAAGCTGCACTACAGTATTTCAACACTGAGATAACTAAGTAGATATATTGGCTAAATGGTCTTCATTGTGGAATGCCCCGTTTGAGTTACATTCCTATTGCTGGAAGCAGTTTGAAATTGCAAGTTTATGGCTGCATTTGGACAAAGCAATATCTTTAGATCTGTATTACTGGAGACAAACATTAATACTGCAGCCTTCTGCCCTGCAGGCTGCAGAGCTGTTGATGCTTCATTCTGGAAGTGTTTCCTGTTTCCCCCTCTCCCCCACTCTTCAAAATGAGCCTGGCTTTATCTACTTTGGGATAGCCGTGTCACTAAAAGGGAAAACAGCTGTTTTTAAAAGGGAATTGCCAGATTTTAAATGAATGTCTGCCTCATTGTGAAATGATGTATTTTAACTTGTTGCTTATGTAATGTTATAAAGCAGATTGCATAAACTTAGTTGCATTTTTTCATCATACTAAGGTTAGATTGCAGTTACAGAAAGAGACCTGTGGTCTACTTTATCTCATAAAAAAGAAAGGGATGTTCAATAAATTAACTAAGGGTTTTGACATCAAATAGCTTCCGTAGGAGCTGGAATACTCTGAGTACAGTTTGTAGACTGATCTCTTGTGTGTGGCAGGTCCTGTATTGCAGAGAAGAACAGTTGTGCAATGTTTCCTGGGCTCTGTCATTGACATGGGCAAGTTTTCTCACTGAGTGTTAAGTTTAACTTTTTTTGTGGGGAGTGGTAGCCTGTTGAAGGGTATCTGGAGTTTTGATGTTTATCTGTAATATGAATTTTGTTTCATTAAAATGCAAGATTGTGTTTGAGTAACAATATGTAAGTGTTACTGTGTCACTGAAGCAGTTCTGGTGCTGGCAGTAATGGGAAAAGCTTAGTTTAGCCCTCAAAAGTAATGTATTTTTTATATTTGTATCTAACTGCCAAAGAATACTTCTCATACCTGAGCTTCCCTCAGTATTCAAACTTCTGCATATCTCAGCAAAAAGGAGTGTTTAATATTGGAGACAGATCTCAAGGCCTAGGGTTTGTCTATAGAGGGTTGCTTAATAAAACTAAAATGATTAGTTCAGCTGCATTTGATTCAACTTAAATCTCTTCTGATGGCTAGTTTAATTGTGAACTAAGTGCTCCTCCTGGAATTAATGTAGTTGAACTAATCCACATTATCACTTAGTTGGGATTATTTTACTGTCCCTTTGTGGGCAATCTTCAGTGAAGTGTGCCAAAAGCACTGTGCATATCCACGACTTGATCTCTGAATGTACGTCCTTGCCCTTAGCACCTCTCCCCAGCTTGTTCTGTGTGAAGGTCTGTGGTATCGCTGTGACATGTTTGGGTACCTGTACATAATGTGTAAAATGAGTTTTTATGATTCGGGAATCGATTTATTGAACTTTATTATTGAAAGCTGAATCTGTAAAACAATAAATCAATAAAAGACTATAATCTTTCTACAGGCTATGGTGATACATGAATACTTTTGGAGGTGTGGCTGGGGAGATGTAGCCTGCATAATTTTGCTACATCACTCTGGGGAAATAGAGAACTTCAAATATATTCTTTTGTGCTGTTTCTTTAGTTGCTTTCTGCAGTGTTAAGAACTGGGCAAATTTTTCACCTACCACTTCTAACTTCTTAGATGCTTTTATGAAAGTTTTCATAGTAACATATTGACTGTAAAAATACTTCTTTGATAGCCCTGGGAACTTGCTAAACTTGTTCCTGGCTACCAAAAAGCATGCTTACTTTCTGTCTGCTGAGTCAGTCCTGGGCCATGAGTTGTGCTGGGCCTCCTGCCAGCCCTGCTGTGGAACAGGGTGAAGTGAGGGTGTAGTGTGGAAGACACCTCTGCAACCTGAGTGATGCCTGGATGCTGAGCAGGAAAGGGCAAGCCTGTGTTCAGGTGAGTGTTGAAAATACACTGGGGAATCATAGTGCCAAACTGACCTTGAGCTAGCCTGCAACAAAGGCCCACAGTCTCCCAGGTTGTGTTAGCAAGAGTATTGCTGGCAAGTCAAGGGGAGGTGATCCTTTCCACTCATCTGGTGGGATGTCTGGAGTGCTGGGTTCAGAGCTGGGCTTCCTTGGTACAAGAGAGACATGGGCTTGCTGACCTTGGTCCACCAAAAGGCTGTGATGATTAGGAAGTGGAGCATCTGTTGTACAAGGAAAGGTTGAGGGCTGGAACTGCTCAACCTGCAGAAGGCTGAGGAGGGGCCTTAACAAGAAAGAAATACATGATGGAAGGGGGAAATAAAACCAGCCAGGGTCTTCTTAGTGATGCTTAGTGGCAGGCTGAGAGACAATGGACTTAAATTGAAGTATAGGAGAATGTTGAACCATTAGAAAAACCTTTCCCTATGAGGGTGTTCAGATAGTGGAACAGGTTGCCCTTGAGGCTGTGGAGTCTCCTTCAAAACCAGTTTGTATGCATGGGTATGAGTGTAGGACTAGATCCCCTCCAGAGATACCTTCCAACCTCAGCTGGAGCTGGCTTTAAAGCAGTGTTAGATGTGGTGCTGCTGGGCTCTCCTACCTCAGCTGGTTTTTAATAGTCAGCAGTGGAGGCTTGCTGCAGTTAATTTGCTACTTCAATAGCAAAGAATATTAGAACTTTATGTATGGTGGAAAATTCATCTCCAATCGCACCAGTGTGAGAGCTCCCATTCACAGTAATTGCTACTCATTAACAAATTATTCAAATTTCTATATATTTCCTCTTTTTTTCCTCTTCCAATGGTGTCTGTTAGCTGGTCTAGTAAAGGAGCTAGATGAGATTCTGAAGGAGTTGCTTTACAGCAGGGAATTTGGGGACATGGACAATAATACAGCTGTTACAGAAAATAGGCCTACAAAGCAGTTCTTGAAATTATAGTGCTTTTTAGGACTTCTTGTATGAACATGCACTAAGCAACTGTACAGCATAGCATGCTGCACTGAGTGAATACTGGTAAGTGAGTAGAAGGTAAAATAAAGGTCATTCTTTATAGAAGAAAGTATACTCCTGCACACTTGCACATCTCTAAGTGCTTCCTAAAATACTTCATGAAAATTACAAGAAAATATAACCTGCTGGTTTGATTTCCTGTGTATTTCATGAATTCAGCTTTTATGTGAAATCATAACTGCCCTGAAAAGTCTCTTATGTTTAAGACAATGACACCTTTTTGTTTTTACTGTTGAAATAATGTTTTGCTATTATTCATTGGCAGTGAGAGATAGGTATACCTATGAAATCAGAGGGTGTGTGCAGATAGTTTTAATCTTTCTTTGTTGATCCTAAGGTACCAGCTGCCTTGCATGTAGGCTTAGTCCTGCATTACCAGCTGGACTGTCCTGCCCAGCCACTGCTTGTGCAGGAGGAGCACTGGGGACATAGGGACAGATGCTCTACTTCATGCTGGCTTCCATGCTGTCATTTTTCTCTGGGGTTGCAGCCCCCCTCACTCCTCTGCTTCATGGAAAGACATGCTCTTTGCTGCTCCCAAGCACTTAATGCAACAACAGCAGCTTCAGCTCAGAGGTGAGGAAGGGACTGGAGAATAAGGCTGAGTTGTCACCCCTCCTATGCAAAACCTAACCATTGTTGCTGTGAAGGTTACCATTTGTCCATTTTTCAGCCCACCATGGATGAATAAACAACTCCTAGCTGTCTTCTATGAGCTAAGCTACTTTGATAAGCTTGAAGTGTTCAAACAAATGAATCAAAGGCCACACTTTAAAGCCCACAACTTTTTTCCTCAGATCTGCCAAATTAAAAGGGAGAGAGACTTGCAAGCCCTTCCTCTGCTGTGTGTTAAATGATGTAAGACCTCCTTGAATTCCAGTGAATCACTGCTGAGAGCTGTAGGATTATTCCCTAATTGCATCCAAAACAACTTTTTTAGATTATAAATAATATTATGTATTATACAGAAGCATGCCTCAACCTAAACTTTGAAGTTCTTCACAAATTAATGTTTAATGAAACTGTTCGCCTGGAGGTTTTTGCTGTACTATGTAACTGGCTGAATACACACAAGCCAGGGCTCTTTCATCTCCCTGACAAGCCTTACTGCTTTAATATAGCATATTTTCTCCAACTGTGTCCAGTCAGTCAGTTCTCAGTTTTCTACATACCTCCCTGGCCTGCAAAAATACTACCTTGTCCCCCCAGAAAGCCTACACATAACAGGAGACCCTAATGGATTGATCATAGAAAATACACCTTTGGGGGAATGTTTAATTGAATGAAACATGACTCAGAAATGGTTTTGTAAGAGAATTCACGGTGGTGAACTGTACTATGTTATTGGCAGCCAGCTAAACATGAGCCAGCAGTGTGCCCAGGTGGCCAACGAGGCCAGTGGCTTCCTGGCTTGCATCAAAAACAGTCTGACCAGCAAGACGAGGGGAGGTACTGTCACCCTGTACTGAGCACTGGTGAGGCTGCACCTCAAATCCTGCACCCAGTTCTGGGTCCCTCACTACCAGAAAGACATGGAGGTGCTGGAGCATGTCCAGAGAAGGGCAACAGAGCTGGTGAAGGGCCTGGAGAGTGAGTCCTATGAGAAGCTGAGACAGCTGGGGGTGTTTAGTCTGGAGAAAAGGAGGCTCAGGGCAGACCTTATCACTCTACAACTGCCTGAAAGGAGATTGTGGGCAGGTATGGGTCAGTCTCTTCGTGCAGGTAATAGTGATAGGACAAGACGATATAGCCTCAAGCTGTGCCAGAGGAGATTCAGATTGGACATCGGAAGAAATTCCTTCACAGAAATGGTGGTTAAGCATTGGGTTGGGCTGCCCAGGGAGGTGGTGGAGTCACCATCCCTGGAGGAGTTCAAGAAATGATTGAACGTGGCCCTTAATGCTATGGTCTAGTTGACAAGGTGGTGATCTGTCAAAGGTGGGACTTGATCTCAGAGGTCTTTTCCAACCTAAATGATTCTGTGAACATTAGAAGCCCAGTAGCTGATAAACTGAAAGAAAACATTTGTCTTACTACTTGGCTGCAGGTGTTTGTTGTAATTTTAATGGAAAATTTCTCTCTGAGTGAGCTATGAAAGTTAAAAGCTTCCCATTAGGCTTTTTATTCTATAATTCTGCAAAAGTTGCCACTTTGTTGGTAGGTAGGGTGCCTAGTGTGTTTTTGCAAGCACAAAGGTATCTGAAAATGTAATTTCCAAGGGGCTCTCTCTAAATCTGGCAGTGCAAGGATGTTTTTATAACACTGATGTCATGAGTCATTCTGCAATTTGCAATATTTAAAGTTGACATCCAAATAAAATCTCCTCTCTCTAGCGTGACAGAGGAGTCATGCTGTTGGAATTGGAACCCCAGGAGAAGATATTGGCATAATGGAAATAACAATGGCTTCCACAAAATTGAGTGCTGTGGTGGTCCTGATTCTTGGTAATGCAATGACATTGAAAGAAAACAGAGTGAGATGGTGATGGGAATTACAAAATAGCAGGAAAATTTTGCTTAGGAGGAAGGTGGCCAGAGATCACCTAATCCCACCTGGGGTTCGGTTTTTTGTGGTCATTTTCCAGCACTTCATCCCTTCCAAGTCTCTCTTGCAGAGCTGGGCTGCTGTAATAGTACCCTGAACTGGCAGCTTTAAGCTGTGAAAGAAAACTCAGGAAGGTTTCAGAGACAAGGCCAAGTGTTTTGCCTTGGACACTGTCAGATGACACACTTCAGGGTTGGAGAGAAAAATCAAGGTCTGGGAAGCTGCCCTGGAGGAGACCCTGACTATCTCATTCCAGCAGAATCAGCTCCCAGTCCTCTCTGTCTTTTAGAGCAGAAGCTTGGATTTTCACAGCCTCAACTTGTGAACTTTAAGAGTGGCTTATATATTTTAAAGTAGTTTTAACTGATTAAACATCTGTAAATCTCTTTGATGCAGCAATGGTCAGCCCATTCAGCCTGTCTCAGGAGCTCACTGGCAAACCCTGTGTTAGCTCTGGGGTGGGCTTAGCTCACTGCCCATCCCATTGCTTCAACACCAGGGATGGTGGCACAGGACTAGCAGGACTGTCCAGCAGTGGCAAGCCTATTTCCTAACCCTTGGCTTCATTTCTGAAGCCCTGATCAGTTTGATGAGCCTCTCTGTGCAAGCATGTTCATGAGGCATAAAACAGCACATCTGATGATGATCACTACCTTGCAATTATCTCCGTGTAGCTCCTTCTGACCATATTTTATTTAGCTGACAGGCTACGATCTCTGCTCTGCAAGCCTGCAGCTTCCTCCAGCTCAAAGCAATTCCTCTGAATGCTGTGTTGACTTAGTCCTCTGACTGCTTGTGCCTAGGAGGGAGCTGGGCAGATCCTGCCTGTTATACCTCAGGGGGAAGGCAGAGGTGAGGGCAATGCCTGCCTGTGTATCAGCAAGGAGCCCTTCATGGCAGTGCCTTGTCTTCCAGCCACAGCTCCCTTCCCTAAAATCACCCATCACCTCTGCAAAACCCCACTTCTCCTGCGTGGGCAGAAAGCCTCCGTCTGGTCCTACAGTGTCCCTTCTGCTCTCACAGGACTCAAATAAGAGAACAAGTTGAAGACCAGCTTATTTCCTTGGAGGCTCCCTCATTCTGCAGGATCCCCTCATGCAGGCAAAGGCACGGGAGGAAGCTCCTGTCCATGCAGCAGATTCCCAGTAGCAGCCTGTGATATTGCAGCTGCAGCTCTTGCTAATAAGGCTTGCAAGTTCTCCCAATTAAGAAGTCTACCCTCATTAAGAAGCATTTTTTCCCCCCCAAATAAACTAAAAGTTCACTTGCTTTGAATGTGTGTGGTTTTATTCATAGTGAATCTTTAAAATATGTGAAATGTGTGGGTGGTGACAGCGAAGCTGGAAGATGAGCTTTTGGGGGATGTCTTTCTTTTCGATTCAAAGAAAACAAAAATTAAATTTCAATTTATGTATAATCTCCAGTATGATTTGAAAAGTGCATAGGAATGGGAGTAAAAAGATAAAACTTATAATACTGACACCAGCTCAGCTGCATTGCATACAATGTCTATGTGCAAAACAAGCTCATTAATACCACAATGGTTGTGCAATATAATGAATTTAATACTGCTGGTTTTATTACTTCCTGCTCTCCCTCATTTTATTGTTAGTGTCATTTAAATCCTGATACACTGAGATTGTGTTTACTCAATTTATCCTGTGTTTTTATTGTGACCAGGTCAAATTAATCCATTTTTCCTGCAGCAGAAGCAAGACCTGTGATTGTTACTGTGGTTGAGACTGCTTACAGGGTGTTTTGCCTTCACAAGGCGTGTACAGAGATGGGAACAATAGTTGCAGCTGTTTGTACTGCACACAGGCTAGTGCAGCATGCGAAGAAGGGTGTGGAGACCTGCAGGTACAAGAGACAGCAGCTTTCTGCACGAGAATTTTGCATGTACAGTCGGAGATGTTTGCCCCACCTCTGCCGACAGTGTGTTACTGACCACAAACATGAAATAAGCTTGCTCTTAATTTCTGCACTTTCTCATGTTTGTGAAGTGCTGGTTTTCTAGGGGACTGGGAAGGTAGAAGTTGCTTTATACACCAAGCTCCTCAGAGTTGTTAGGCTGTCCAGTGTATGGACTTAAATTAAATTAGAAGCATAGAATCACACAATCATTAATGTTGGAAAAGACCTTCAAGACTGTCAAGTGCAGCCTTTGACTGAGCACCACCCCTAAGTGATGTGTCCAGTCATTTCTTGAATGCTTCCAGGGATCGTGACTCCACCAATTCCCTGGGCAGCCTGTTCTGATCCTTGACAACCCTTTCTGTGAAAAAATTCTCCCTGATGTCCAACCTGAACCTCCCCTGGTGCAGCTTGAGGCCATTTCCTCTTGTCCAGTCACTAGTTGTCTGGGAGAAGAGGCTGAACCACACCATGCTATGACCTCCTTTCAGTCGGTTGTAGAGGGCTGTAAGGTCTCTCCCAAGCTTCCTTTTCTCCAGGTTAAACAACCCCAGCTTCTTCAAGTGTTCCTCATATGATTTACACTCTAGACCCTTCACCAGCTTCATTGTCCTGCTTTGGACACTCCAGCACCAAAATGTTTTTCTTGAAGTGAGTGGCTAGGTAATCAATGAAATACCTCCCAAAACCTTGCTATAAGTAATTGTTAACATCTCTGGCAGTGGACAGCAAAGCTGCAATCTCAGTCATAAAGGAGAAGGAATGCTTTCAGCTCTTAAGGCACTTTACCCCACTTCCTGGCACTTGCTATTTGCCCTGCTGTGCTATAAACCTACGAGGCTAGAGTTATATGTGAGGATAGCAATACAAGAAGGGAACTACCAGCCCTGAAAATAACTGCAAGCTTTTAGAAAGCTCCTTGTACATGATGCTTGCAGCCCTCAGCAAACCATCAATGCATTGGTGTAACAGCGGTGTTAAACTGTGGAAAAATAACCATAGCAAGAAAGCATACAAGTCTCAGGGTCACCTGCATTTTATTCATGAAATTAACTCTTTCTCATAGTATTTTAAGGAGGCAAAAGAGGTACAGGAGGCCCATGGGAGACCTACCCTGGCTTCAGGAAAAACTGTATATTGTGTCTCAGATGGACACAATGCTGTAGCTGAGGGCAGAGCAAGGCTGCTCAGCCCCACCACACTCATCATGCCCCTGCCTTCCTCAGGCCTTTTCACAGCACAGACCCTGCAGGAGACACGGGAGCACTCAGCCCTGACACTGCGACTGCTGCTCGCTAACTCCTCACTAGGGCTCAGCTGCTGGATCACCAGAGCACAGCCCTGGAGCTGTGCTCTCTGCCTGCCCTCTGGCAGTGTGTGGCAGAGAGGGATTTGGCCCCTCAGATGAGAAAGCCAAGCCTTTGCTAGTAGAGGGCAAGAAACAGGCTCAGTACAGACCCTCCCAAGTGTGTGAGGCAAACAGCCAGATCCCAGGATGTGCCATGTTTCAAAATGTGCAGAGCTCCCAAAACCCCGACAGGCTGCTTTAGGGTATTGATTTATCACAGGCCTTTCTTTACATGATACCATGCGTTGATTTTGTTACAGCATCTTATAAAGCCCTGGAAATGGCTTTGTGTTTTGGAGATTTCAGGAGATCTTCTTCTTCCCTCTGCAGAATGCAGCTAAAACAGTTTTTGGGAAGGTGTAAATACTATTTAGGCAAAGCTCTCCCACTTCAAACACTCTGCCAAAATCTGTCTGAACCATCACAACTCTTACTGCTCACTGTGGTGTTGTTTTTGGTGTGTGGACCAGATTTATCCATCTTTTCCAGTTTTTAAGGAGCTTGCCAACATAGCTATTCCCATTCTAATCACAATTTCAAATCACCTTCTTGTTGGTTGCTATTGTTTTCAATAACAGCCTCTTGCATCTTTAGGCACTTAAAGTTGTCACAAATCTTATCCCAAACCTTGGTTCAATGAAGAGGAATGGGTCTGCTTGTAACAAAACTTGATAGTTGTTTGCATTTTTCACCATCTGAAGAATTGGTATCAATACCTGTAAGGGTATTATATATATTTTATTGGAGAAACATGAAAAAGAGTTACCATGTTTTTGAGCTGGAATCCCATTTCCTCACACTACATCCACAGTGCTACCAGGGCAACATAAACTGCTTGATGGCCTCTAGCTGCCACCTTTCTCCCTGGCATCTCTCAAAGCACAATGTCTGCCTGGGGAAGTAACCAGCCCTGTATTCCTGGGAAGTATCAGCGCTGTCACCTGTCACTTGTTTCTGTATGGACCTGGTGTCTGTATGGACCAGAAATGCAACCATGGCTGTGAGCCCAAGGCTGTAATGCAGTTTTCAGACACAGGCACAGCAAACCTTTGTGATTCCACGTTTCATGGGAGCCTCATGTGGCTGGCACAGATCTTTCCTGTGGGAATGTTCTTGTGTTTTTTATAAACAAAGATAAAGTTTGGATGTTTTTAAAACGGTTTCTCGAGATGTGCGCAGTTCAGGCCTGGCCAATAGGCTCAGGGGGAGGTTTCGGACTGACCAATCTGAGTGACCTCTGAAAAGTCTATATAAGTTGGGAAAATAAAAAAATAAATCTCTTTGATCCATACAACTTCTGGAGGGTCTTTTCTCTCTGCTAGCGGCTCAACAGCGACATCCTCATACCTCTTTCTGTCACCTAGGGACAGCACCTGGTTTGAATTACTATGCAGTAGCTCTAGGGAGCAGGTCAGTGGTCCAGAAAGACTAGACAGATGGTAGATTGCCATGTTTTTGAAGGGCATGAACTTCACAAGATGGTGGTAAGCAAAGAAGATGTTTATTGCACAGTGATAATTTTTTATATACTACAACACAAACAGGAAATGACTCTACAAATTGTCCAATTAACTATCGTGTTTCACAACATTATTTTTTGTGGCAACAGGTAAACAATACCTATTAGGGGTAACAAACAGTGTTCCTCACTTCTGACAGGTCCAGCAGTTCACAGGCCTACAATACACTCTTTCCACTTCCCCTGTAACCAGGATGTTTTTTACTAATCCCAGGGCTTCTTCTGGACGAGAGATGGAAGGTCACTTTGGCTTTCAAGGCCTGTTGCTCTGCTACCTGTATCCTGTAACTCCACAGTAGATGTGCCCAAATTCTGCTTGGACAAAGTATCCAGAAGAAAAAAATGAGAGCATATTTGGGAAACCTGCATGGGTAGCCGCAGCCTTACTGTATCCGAAAGGATCAGCTCTTGCTTTGACCCAAGGAGAACATCTCCTCTTCAAGTCCTTAGTGTTTTGCTGTCCAATGTGGAAGAATCAATTCCACCTTCAATTACTGTTTAGCAAGCAACAAGCAACTAGAAAATATAGGTCACCAGGACTTTTACAGTAAGACAGCCACCACCAGATAGCATCAGCTTTGACATTAAATCAGTGAATGGGAGACATAACCTACTTTTATTCATTTTTATTATGGCTGTAAAAGAGATGCCTCAAGTAGCTCAAATCTCCATGGCCAGAACACATTATCTAACAACAGGCCCACAAGCGACCGATCATAACGTTATTCTGACCTTAAATTGTTCACAGTCTTATTCTTCAGGGCATCATGTCAGCTTATCTTGATCATTATACCTCTTGAATTGGCAATCAATTAAATGTCTTCTGATCTCTCTGATCTGTAGTGCAGTTTATTTTTATGCAGGAAATGAATACTGCAGCATGATCATCCTGCACCTTCAATTTTCACTGTATACAAATACTGAATAAATACTGCTGCTTTGACACATTTAGAAAATACTTTCCAAAAATATATGTTTATTTTCAGTGTCCTAGCCTAGTTCTCCAGGTGAAAAAAAGGCTGTACTTTTATTGATACAGAATTACAATATTCCTAAACAGTGTGATAACATATTCTTATTAATAGAGTTGATTATCTACCTAAGAAGATTATGTCTGAAAAGTCAAAGAGTAAACTGCTGTGCAATTGGGGGTCTTTTAGAAAATTGCTTTGAATAACTGTTTTGGTATGTTGAGTACATCATATGTTAAGAAAAACTCCAGCTTTCCAAGAAAAGAAATTTTTGTAGAAAGAAGTGGTGATGTTGAAGGAGTTATTGTGAGCATAGAGGCCACCAGCACCGCTCTAAAAAGAGGAAACTCTAGCAAGGCTGTTGAAAACAAACTGAGCCATAATATGCTGAGAAAATGAAATTCTTTGGTTTAAATTTGTACCATTTTTTAGGCACAAAATTCTGCAGATTTCAGGAAAAAAAAAAAAAGCACAAACCAACCAGAAAAAGCATAAACCAGAAGACAGAAGAAGTTTCAGATGTGAAATTTTTGTTATCTGTGTTGAGGGAAGAAGCAAACGGCTGCACAGTATCCACTGCTGCTCCAGAGGGAGCAGGATCTCTGCAGAGGTGACTGTGAAGGTTATCCCATTGTCAGACTGAAAGCAGCAAAATGGAAAGCAGGAAAAGGAAAGAATAATATCATATTGATTCCAGATCATGTTTGGGGATTTTTTAATATATCTTTTTAGCAAAAGACCCGTGATGAAAGTCCACCCGGAGCTGTCCTGTGGGAACATAACATTACATGTGTGAGCTTAATTCAATCATCTCCAGACTTTTGCAGTCAAGCTCCTCCATTCTAGGGGATAGTGTCCAGTCCCCAGACTATTAAAAAGTGAATCTGGCCTCCTCTTCCTTTTATCCTTAAAGCTTCTTTTGTTGTTTGCATGCTGATAGAAGAAAGTCACTTGCAAAGGGATGGAGCAAATTTCTTAACATCAGAAAGAAGGGCAACAGGAGGGCATCCTACGCTGCAGAATCTGCAAACATGCAAAAAAAAGAAAGTTAGTGATACTTAAAAGGGAAAAAAGAAGGCGCAGGTTCAAAGCAAATTGCTCAATAACACTTCTTTTTATCAACAAACAATTGTGAATGGGGATGGGTATAGCAAGGTGTTAAGTTTAAAGATAAGAAAGAAATTTAAATTCCAAAAGAATAAAAAATTTCTGGCTGAGAGAAACTGCAGATCTAATACATCCCATCCCCACCCCCATAAATAAATAAAATGGAAAAAAAACCCCTAAAGGCAAATATTTTCCATGGCTAGAGCATAATACTATTTTATATGTTTTGCAAAATGCTGACTTGGCATCAAAAAAAAATAACCTCACTTGCAAAAAATGAACTTCCAACACCCATTCATGCTCTCAGGGACCCAGCCTGAAATAAACATGAGTTTTTAAGAAGCACTGAGCATCTTCTCCCAGAAGCATAGGTCTTTTGGGACAGCCAACATTACCGCCCATTTCTGAAAAATTTGTGTGGATCCTTGGCTGTCCTTAACACAATACATTTACACTGCCCAGAGCAACAGCAAACCTGAAACCACAAGCATCAGAGTGCTTTGGGCAAATTTTCTTCTCCAGGAAGCTGCCAGCTTTGGATCCTGCTGCTACAGGTCCTGTGGTTTAGTACTCCACCAAGATCACCTGTTATGCAGCTTTGGCCAATGAAGGGTTGCAATAGTGAAATAAAGGGGAAAAAAAAAGATTGCCCAAGTGTAGAAGATTTCAAAGCTATAGAGAATGCTCTGGGTCTGTAAGGAGTCTTGGGAAATGTCTGACATCCCTGGGTTTAGCAGTGTTATTCCTAACATTTTAAATCAACACTGATAAAATCAAAGGGCTGCTGTGGGTATAAAGGAGGATGGAGACTGCTGTTAGGTGCATCCCTATTTTAAACAGTGTTAGAAATTCTCAGCTACTTTTCCTACAAGAGAAAAAAAAATGAAGATGTGAAAACTGGCAGCGTGCTCCCACTTCATACTGGAGAAACCCCTAGTCCAAAGTGGCTTTCAGCTTTCAAAAGCATGCATTTGGAAAACCTACTGGCACTCAGATGCCAACAAAAGATGCGATTTTTTTTTTACAGTCACGTCTTGTCCTCTAGCCGGGCATGCATACTGTGGTTAGAGCGCAGCAGTTTCCTAATCCCATTTTCCTCTGAGTCACACTGAGTTTTGAGAGAGGTAGTTCTGTTGACCATGCTGTGCCTCAGTTCAGCCATTCATGGACTTAGTCTTCCTTACCTGTCCTAAGGTCACAGTGAAATTTAAAACCTGCCTTCAATTTCTGAACAAAATTTCAAAGAAATGGAAAGAAAACACCTCTAACTCAGGTGCTGAGTACAAGCAGGGGCTGGAAGGATACCATATACTGTCACACAGGTCTTCCCTAGTCACCTGCTGCAGGCCATTGCCAGAGTCAACATATTGAATGACTTTGGGTTTGACCCAGCAGGGCCATTCTTAGGTTCTTATTGCAGCAAACCTAGAAATCTCCCTAAGCTTATTAAACATTTGTCTTGGAAGTGGTGCTAACATGCTCTGCCCCTCAAGGGCCAGAAAAGCATCTCAAGTTGCAGTTTGAAGAGCTGGTAATGTCCTGAAGGCCTTTTGAGTATTTTATTCAATTAGGACAATCCTATTCTCAGTGACTAAACATTCAGGTAAAGCCTTCTTTTCAAGATGTTTGTTGAGAGAGCACTGCATTTACAACACGAGCTGAAAGCTCTTCAGTCATTTGTTATTTTCACCACAGGGACTGAAGTTAAAGTTTGCACCACAAGAGAAGGGTGTCAGCTGGATAACAGCTGGAACACTTGGGATGAGCCAATATAGACTGGCTCCTTCAACAGCTGCTTCCCAGGTGTGCACACATGTGACTTAATTTTGATAAGATGTGGAATTTTTCATATAAAAAGTAATATTGAGTTTGGCTGGTATCTGGGCTCCATTGGAAAAAATTACCCATTTTATCTCCATTTGAAATTATATTCAGAAATTTATCAGCATCTCTTTTCACTTGAACCTCTTGAATTGAGGCAACAGAGGTAGGAAACGTAAAAAAACCCATATAAACAACAGAGGAAACTGAACATCATTTATAAAAGAGCAGGAGACAAAATTAATATCCATGTACTTTAGACACTTGATTAGATTGTGTTTCTTGTGCTGTGTGATTTTGCCTCCAAACTCCTTCTCTCACCTTTCCTTCCATCTGCATTAAGAAAAAACTTAGTATAAATGTTTCTAGGATATACAGCTCTGACAGATGTTCAAGTGATAAATATTTGCAGCCAGAGTAATTTTCAAAACTGGTGTCATTTTGTTGATTTAGGATATTTCTGTGCGTTATGTTTTTGTGCAAACGCATAACTCTGGGAAATAAATTTGTCTTAATCAAAGAAAAAGTAATTAAAAGGATTGTAGCTAAAACTGCTGATGTTGCTTCTGAATGTCACAAAAAATGGGATTTCAAGTGAGGCATGATGCTTTTCATGTAGATTTAGGATATACAAAATGGATTGAAAATTTCTGTGTTTGAAATGATGTATGTAATGGAAAGCATGCATGCAAGTTTAATTTACTACAAAAACTAGCAAAGCAGAAAGGAGAAAAATACAGGTACAGAAAACAAATATAGACATTGAAAGAGATGAGTAGGCAAAAGAGAAACTGCCTTTTGAGAAACAGTGCTCTGAAGTCAGAAAGACAATTTGTACACATCTGAAAGAAACACATGTTAGGGGATGGCATCACTGCTGCAGTGCATTTCCCAGGACACTTCCAGGCCAGCAAAACCACAAAAAATGCAAAAGGATTTGTCTTTAACATTGCAGTTTTTTCACTTTTTTCTTAAACTTATTCTCAAAAAAGAAAAAAAGTGGGAAGACAGAGCAATATGTATTCGTGGGTTTTATTATAAAAAAATAATTAATCCCTGTCTGGATGTTTTATTTTTATTGTTCCTGACCCTCCAGACTTCTGGCTCAGGGTTAAGCAGAAGTGTTTACACCAGCTAAGATTTGGGTGAAGAAATTTTACCTAAGCCACTGGCTGAAACTTCATGTGGAATTTATTCATCACTGATAGGGAATATTTCTCTGCACTAGAAATGAAAAGGCAAGAGGCCTTAATTTTCAACTTTTTAAAATTTAAAAACCTTTCTTTCTTTGGATATATTTGCTTCTGGAAAGCAAACTCTGGTAGATTCATGCTGTGGGGAAAAGAAAATTTTCCTTGCCAAAGTACTTGAGTTTAGAAGTGATCAAGGCCACACAGGCAGAAACCCTCTGCATTTGCAAGGGAAGCTACCCTGCCTCTGCTGTGGGAAAGTAGTGGAAAAGAATTAAAACCACCTCAAAGGGCTAGTAAAATTTATATTCCTGGCTGCTTTATGGCAGCAAACAGCACATTTCCTGCCTGACACATCTGATACGCTGTGTGAAGTGTGGTGGGGAGGGAAGCCTTGGATAGGGATGTCTGGACCCTCAGCAGGCACCACTTTTTAGCAGACGAGAGGAAACCGAGGTGGGAAGGATGATGCTGGCAGCACTCTTAGCTGTGGCTTTCATCTCACCTTCTGTGCAGGGAGAGAGGGCAGCGCCTGAATTACTGCACAGGCTGTGGATGGCATGGGAAAGACAACACAGAGAGGGGAAATTTCCTCTGCTTTCCATTACAGGAACCCAGAGTTGCTGCAGGAGAGGCAGTTCCTTGGAGGAGCTGGGAGCAGGTCTTCCCCAGGCTGCCTCCACCTAAGGCAGTCCCAGTACCTGTGGGGAATGAGGGAGCCGTGACTCCCTCAGGGCAGCCCACAGAAGACAATCTCCCTCTTCCCAGGTTTGCCAGCACCTGGCCCCACTGCTTCTCCTGGGCTGGCTGCTTCTGGGGCCATCCCACCTCACCCCAAGGCCACTGTGCTTTTCTTCCACTCCCTTTCACCCACCACTGTCTGCCCTTCCCAGCACTACTTCAGACACTTCTAATCTGTTAGCATTCCCTGAGCTCTTCAGCAACGTTGTGCCTTTTAGAAGGAAAAAGAAAACTTCTATTTTGTTTGGGAACCTGCTATTATTTTAATAAAGAAGTCTAATAACAAAATCAAGGAATGCTTTGGGTTGGAAGGGACTTTTAAAGACAAGACAGAATGAAGCAGGACACAAGACCTCTTGTTCTAGCATCTCTAGAAAGGTTCCTTGCTCCTCCAGAACTGAGCCACATTCCCCTGCCCAAGTCCTTGTAGCTTGCCCTGTAGGAAGGAAAGCCTTAGAGGAAAGCTTTGGGGGGGCCAAGAAGAATTTGTGTGCAAATCTTGATTAGCTTAACTGCACCTAATTTGGGGGAATGTGGCAAAAATTGGGAAGAAGGAAAATCTACTCCTTGCATTTTGTTAACTGAAAAGAGAGAAGCTGGAGCAAGGGACTTTCCATCCACATATGGGAAAAATGAGAAAACAGAAATCTCAGTGAGTGGATCACATGCTGGAACATAGCAGAGTGCAGTCTCTGCAACCCTGAAGGTTTGCTACACTTCACCGCAAAAAGTCCCAGGCAACCTTGGGATCCCTACATAACTTTGAAGCTGAGTCTGGTTTGAATTGCAGATTGGATTACATGACAGTAATTATCCACAGTGACCTAAATTTTTCTTGGATTCAGTGGAATTTTGGATACATATTTGTTTAAATGGCATTAAGTTTTCCTCCTGGTCCCACCCAGCCACTATTAAAATAATTTAAAATAAACATTTCCCCTTTTTAAAATGTCTTTAAACAACCCTGTTTATCTTTGTAAGGGCATAACATCTCTCCACCTACAGATGGCTGTATAATATCCAGCTTTCATCCTGTTCTGGGCAGTAACCATCTCTTTTGGATGTGCCTGTTTCGGTTTTGGTGCCTCTGGGCATGACTATAGCAATGAAAATGCATTTCCCTAGGCATGCCCCAAGGGGAGGACTGAGTGAATTGCTGAAGAGCACAAAATATTTTCTACAAATCTCCTCGTTCTTCTCGCCCAGTATCAGGCCCTGCACTCCCTACAGAGCCATGTTCCCATGCAGTGCTTCAGCTCTGGCCCTATGGAGTGCACATGGGGCAAAAGACCCCTAAATACCCAGTGCCATGGAGAAAAACTGCTCAAATGCCTGAGAATCCCTGGGGGCTGACTCCACACCTCAGCATGTGCTGGCTATCGCATGCATGAGGAGAACGGTCCTGCTTCAACATCCCTCTCTGGGGCAGAATCAGCAAAAACAATTTTAACAGCCAGTTGGCACCAAAGCACATTTAGGATCCCCTGGAGACCCCCCTTCCCCCTCCTTCCCTCTGGCTCGGGGTTGGTGGTGCAATGGTCCCTGAGGGATCAGGCTGTGGCAAAGTGCATGCCAGTATTTCAGCCCAGCATTTCAGCTCAGATTGTTCATCTGTGTGGCATTTCAGGACAGGGTCGGAGGGAGGCTGCACACACTCTGGCCTGGGAGAAGTGGCCCAGAAGAAATAAAGGGAAATTCTTACAACTGATGGTGTGGCTTTGAAATCAGCACAAAAAGTCGGGTTGCTGAGTAAGGGAGATCAAGGTGAGAGTAGAATGTGAAGTGTTGATTCAGCCTCTCCTGTAACAAAGAGAAACAGCCTGTCAGTGCCAGCCAGAAATGTTTAAATCACCTGTACCTCAATGAAGCCAAAACACAGAAAGCATCCAACAGGCTGAAAAATGCCATTAAAGGTATTTATATCTGCTCACATTTCGCTTGGGGAAACCTGTTCATGCCAGTGTTCAAACTGAGAGTAATGTGTGTGCAAGGCCACTTCCACCCAGCCATGACACCATTGTTAATATCAAAATAATCACAAAGGCTTTTCGCAAGAGATCTGTTGGGTAGTACCAGCCTTGGAACTGCATGTGTATTTTCCAAATGTTTTGCAAAAGTTTTGGCTCTCCTTCGACAAGGTGGGAAAAGGAGGTGCAAGGCAGGTGTTTACCTTGGATGGGAGCCTGGGCACATCTGCCCAGCAGGGCTCTGCTGGCCTCTGCCCCAAAGCCGCCCAGCTTTCACGGGAATCAGCTCGGAAAAAGAAGTCTGTCCCACATTTTCCAGAAGATGGAGCTCAAGAGTCTCCCATGTAAAATAGTAAAAGATTGCCTATGTCTGGGGACTACGGGAAGATAGTCATTGCTCCTGGGGAGCTACCCGAATTATAATTTTGTAGCAAAAGGCTTAAAATATCTTCTGGTGGGAAAAGGAAGCACTCNAAAAAGTGTGTCTAGAAGTGATACAGAAACAGCAAATTTTAGTCTTCAGTAATATGGAGTGATGACTCAAAGGTAAATGAAAAAGTATAGTTTATTTGAGAGAGAAACAGAATAAGGTGCCAAACAACTGCTGAAGTAGGAACCAGAACATTAAATGACATTTTCTGGAGTATTTTTGTGCCCTACACCACCTCCCTCCACCCCTTTGTTTTTCTCACTGGCCAGAAAACTGCCTTCCCTGGGAAAAGCACGAGGAGACAAGGAGGAGATTCTTATTTTCGTGAGACTGAGTCCACCACTTAGAAGTCGATTTCCAGAATGGCTTAAAACATTTTCCAGTTGCTGCAAGAAGAATGACAGATGAGGCAGATTGAACCACCTCTTAAGGAGAGAACCATGCACATGCAAGAGGTCAGCAGGAATTTGCAGAGATTAACAACTAAAGCCATCTGCACTCCGGAAAAAAATCAAACCCATACCATAAATTGTGTGGGAAATCCATGCAGTAACACCAAAATCTCTGGGGGTCCTATTAGTCAGAGCACAAGATAGCCATGAGAAAACAGTCAAAATGAAAATTATTAGCAGCTTGCTCTCTTCAGGTCCACCATAGAGCAGTCTAGTATAGCTTTTGAAAGAAAAGTATGAGGTAATTCTCTGTTAAGCTCTTTGGACATTGATAACAACTTTCTCTGAACCCAGATGGATTTTTATATCTGGTCTCAGCTGCCCAATTCCATACTTAAGTATACACATTCCCAAACTAACTGAGATGATGTTAATGTAAAGTAGTAAATATTTATTTTTAAGATACTGTTACGGTATCCATGTGCTACTGTATATCATATAAAGAGAAATTTCTATAACATAGCTTTTAAATAGATCAGGGTAAAGCTGAACTAGTAATTCTGCTCTGAGAGAAAATCTGAAGTTCTGATACTAGGAAATTTGAAATCTCACAATGTCCATTTTACGACTGTTAAAAATATTATCTATATACTTATACATCTATATTATATTTATATATTTTTATATCTATATTAGATTTTGTATATATATATATATTACAAATCCATAATGCCAAGTAGGCTGCTGTTACTCCCTGGGTTTAGGAAATTCCCAGACTTATTAGGTCCTGTTTCCTTCCCACAGCTAGACTGAGAGAACATAGAAATCTCTGACAGGTTTGCTCTCAGGGATTTCTTTCCTCCAATTCCTTCCTCCTTTGGGTTTCCCCACTATAAAAGACCCAGTGCACCTGTCTGTTTTCCTCCTTGGAGGAAATGTGAGTGCACGTTGCCAGCTCATGTCCAGCCTTTCATCCACCAGTGTCCCCAGGGGCAGCCAAGAGCACGACTCAGGCATAGCACAATCCCACTGTACAATGGGCCTCTCTTTTCAGCAACATAACTCTATACGTTTGGTTGGAAATTCCTCCCTGGCGAGCTTTGCAAGAACACCTATGGACTCTTAACACATATCTTGACACAGAAGGAGCTAATGGAATGAATGAAACAGACATCAGCCATTTGATTTCAAGGAGGAGTGCAGACACTGCTGCTACAGGAAAAAAGATATCTGGACTAGGGCAGTTGAAGTGCTCTTTGCTCAAGGCTCCACACAAGGAAAGTCCCAAATATTGACTGAGACAACCAACCTTTAGATGTTCACTGCTGGTGAGCAGAGGCCCTTCTTTTCCCTTCTGGCCCCTTCTGGTCAGAAGTGTCTTTTTCAATGTTTCAAGGAAAATAAATTATTATGCACATCTATTATTGGATTTTTACAGGCACCTATTTGATGCAAAGTCAACTAAAGACAAATCAGTTTACTTACTTTTGTAAAAAATGTCTCTTAGTGGACTTTGCCATTGAGCTTTTAATTTTAAAATTAGTGTTGAAATACAAGATTCTCAAAAAAACTTCCCAAATTTGCTTCTGGAGGCCAGTTACTGTGAGTTTATGCAGAGATCAGTGCTGAGATACTGAATAAGCAGGACATTTTCAGGAACACTGAGTAAAGATGATAAACAAGGCGGGGAGCAAAGAAAAGTCTGAGGATGATTTTGCCTGCTGAAAAGGGAGTGTGTAAGGGGAAAAAAAGTAAAAACAAAAGTATAATAAAATCAGACTTAGTGACTTCCTCTTTTGTAACTTAATGATAAAATAGACAAGACACATAAATCAAATATCAAAGAAAAAATAAAGCATCAGTCTACAGTGAATCAGACACTGACAACTTGGAAAGCAAATTAGGTGAAGAAACCTTTGCTTTTGGCTGGCTGGAAAAAGATTTGTGTCAAATATTTATTAATGAACAGGCTCAGCATCCTTCCCTAGATGTGTGGAACTGAACATCTTCCCACTCCCTAAACCTGCAAAGATAAATGCATCCATGAGACTTGAAAACAAGGGTAAAACCAAACTCTGCCAGAGACCTGGCCATCTTCACCTAGCACCAGTGGAGAAGTTCAGGTTGAACATACTTTCCCCTGTAATCCACAGGTTTTGGTTGGAGTCCAGCCACCAAACTGTTAATTACATGCCTGAAAAACTGACAAATTAGACTTATGGGGGCAACTGTGTTTAACTGGGTAAGGAAAAAACATGACTCACTGCTCTGTGGTAGCTTGTACTTTGCAGCAGCTTGCAGTTGACCATGCCTTTCACACAGCCAAGCACAGTCACTCCTGTTCTTTAAATATATTTCTCTTGTTTCATCTTTTTCCTCCTCTTTTTGCCTTTTTTTTTTTTTTAATAGCAAAACTTATGTGGTTTGGTTAATGGCATCCAGATTGATAATCTGTGATACAGACATACAAATTGATAGATTCTTAAGACCAAATATATATAACAAGCCCTGAGAAGGACACATGCAGTGACTCTGCCTGCACAGTGGAGACCACAAGTTCTTCACTCACATGTGGTGCTTCGGGACATGGGGGTCAGAGGAGCAGCATCTTGGACTAACTGCCTCTGAAACTACTTCAAATTTCCTGTTAGTGTGTTCAACATGACAGATAGCGTCTCTCTTTTTCAAAATGATGACCTATTTTTCTACTGTCACTGCAGAATACATTATCATAAACTGCAGTTTTCAAATTTATTGCTCTGGACCATAGAATCATTATTTATAAGAATTATAAGGTTGTCTGCATGTTTTATTTTCAGCATTAAACATGACTGAAGTTTAGAATGAGCTGTTTTCCATTCTTACCTTATTTTGTAGGCCAGAAGTGCTGTGTGTGGGCGTTAAAATACAAGAGGTTCCACAGTTTTCAAAATTATAGCATTTTCCAAACTATTTCTAACATTAGGCTTTGAAATAAAGTGGAATACCACTTCACATGCATATTTCTTAAAATATAAAATAGAAATAATATATGCTTGCAGGATGAAATAACTGTAGACTAGGTCTTTAGGTTGGAAAAGATCTGAATGCTACAGCAAACCAATAATTCTGTACTGTAAAAAAATATTTTCAAAACAATCTCTGAAAGAACTGTGGCATTTAAGCGATGCATCTTCATACCCTTGAAGTATCCAAACAGCCTCACCTCTGTCTTTTTTGCAAGGTCAAGCTCTTTTTCTCTCCTTCAGATATGTTTGCCTGTCATTTGGATACATGTTCTTCCCTTGCAGGAAAAGATCTCTCCCACTGAATGACCTCTAGACTAGAGAAAACTTGGCTTGGAATTGGTCTTTATTTGCTGACAACTAACATTAAAGGAAAGCTGGAGGATGAGTATTGTTCATTTCTTGGGAGAAAGTGAAGAGGGAAATATCTAACTCCAATATCTAACTTTGTTTGCCCCAGTGGTGTTCTTAGAAAAAAAAAAAAAATCCTCTCCTCTAGTTGTGTGTGTATTTTGAAGCAATGAGTCAAAGCTGGCTGGGAGGCTTCCTCTGCAGCCAAAGAGGGTTTTTCACTGATGGGATGTGGCATCTTTTGTGGAATATCCGTGTGGATATTTGTGGAATATCCATACACATTCTGACTAGAGAAGGAGCTTACTAACTACAAGTAGGCAAGAAAAACCAGGTCTCTTCTCTGCCTTCAAGCTAAGTGGGGCTTGCCTGTAAAGGAACAGGAAAAAACAGGGTTTCTCACCCAAATACTATTACTGTGAGGGAATAAATGAAGGAAATGTTTCAAAATCAGATCTCTGGAGACAAAATGAGGACAAGTTCAAACCAACTGCTTTGTGGTCAATGGCATGTACTTTTGTTCTTGGTTGCTGATCAATACTACAATCAGGTCAGAGAAAGGCAACAGGTCACTGATAGTCTCGGGTTGTTCACTTCACTTTCACAGAGCACTCCCATGGCTCTGTTTTCTCTACGTTTCACCAGAAATCTGGGAATACAGAAACTTCCCAGATTTACTCTGGATTTGTTAACCATGTCTTAAGTGTCTACATTTTTACACAAAAAGGCCAAGCAATCTTTTCATATGACATTTAACAAATTTCTTCCCTGAGGAACGGTAAAATTATAAAAAGTTTTCCCAAAACTATGGTTTTATAAACCAAACAGTCCTTCAAATGGATCGTGTACACTGCAACATGTTAATTGTATCTGTATCCTCATTCATACTCATGTCCTGCCATGGAAAATAACACTTCTAATTGTTCTTGTGTGTGCCACACTTTGACAGCATGTTTTGCTGATAGCAGACTTCTTTAGCTAAAGTTAACTCTCGAAGAGTAGTAAAATATCTGGACCCCACAGACATCCTGCATTTATAAAATTTTAGAAACATTTCGCATTTGTCTCTATTGTACAAATGCTTGAGTAAATGCAATGTATCTGTGCTAAGAAGAGTTCATATACTCCAGAACACAATCTGACATTTACTCTCGTTTATTTTGAAATGCAAATGAATCTAGTTTATTCAGGATTCTTTTGCAGCTTACCGTCTTATTAGTGATCATGCTGATAACTTGAATTTCTGAAATGTTGTTGCTAAGCAATGCAACTTCAGGCATGTAATGAGGCTTTCCAGTGGCTACTTGAAGATGAAGAAAATTATCTCAGCTTCACAGGTTGTTTGATCATCAACCACATTATAATGGTTGGATGATAAATAAGTTTTCAGCTTGCCCTCGTTCTCCTGCAAATAATTTATTTTTGTATGGTAACTGAAGATCATACAGTATCGAGAAAAAAGTTGTATATTTTGGGATGCAAAGGCAGAACCAAAGAACTTGTGTAGTTCCTTTGTGTAACTTTCTATAAAAAGAAAATTCCTTCCTGCAACTCATTACTTCAGAGAAGAGTACAGGAGAATTATGATTCAAGGCTATCCCAGCAGGACTGCTCCCCACACAAGGTGATGCTGCCCCTTCACCCCTCGCAGTGCAGATCTCCCGCTGGGGGGACCTGACCGAGGACAGCCTCCAGCTGTGACAGGAACAGGCAGCTGTGCTGGGCTGCCTGGAGGGCAAGTCTGCTCACACAGGCTTTGTTCTTGGGAAGCAAAAACCATACATGGAACTGGCACAGGTTGAATTCCTCTGACTTGGCCCAACCTGGATCCCCAGTGCATCCAGGCAGCAGGTGCCTGGCAGAGCTTCTGTTCCAGGTGCTCCACAACACGGCTGTACCAGCTGGAGTCTGGCTGCTCTTGAATCATCTTTCTGTTATTTTCCTCCATCACTGCAAAGTCCAATCACTTAAGCCTACTCTCAAGAATCTGACATTCCCCTTTTTCTGTGGGATGATCCTGGAGCTCTTCCTTTTCTTTTCCCTTCCGCTGTCGACATTATAACACCTGCAGCCGAAGTACATGGGAACCGTGTCCTGGACAGCTAACCCATCCTTGTGCATGCTGCTCAAGGGAAAGTAGGGTCACCCTGACCTTCATCTCCCAGTGCCTCAACCCTCCACCCTCCAAAAGAGGCAGCATCTACAAGAAAGTGCAGCTAAACCAGCATCTGAAGTATTCAGAAGTAATAATAAGGTTAAAGAAAAGGCTAGGAGAAAACAGACAAATCTTTATTCAGAACTGGTTTGAAAAGTCTGCGATAGACAAGGCCTGGGGCTAAAAACTGGAGAAAAAGGTAATAAAATAAAATATTGACCTCCTGCTCAACAAGTGCCTTACCTTCTCCCATTAGCTTCACACTGCAGCATACCAAGTGAGAAAGGTTGTGTAAGACTGTGCCACAATAGTCATGCAGATGGACTGAATTCAAGTTATGCAAATAACTGTCACATTGTCTCTTCAGTGCCTCATTTTTGCAGATTAATATTTTTGAAGTAAGTGGGTGTTTTGTATATGTTCATGGTATTGGTGTACAGGGCTTTCCTTGAGGAATCTTCCTGGAATAAAGATGGCTTCTACTACTGAAAGCTGCTTTTGCAAAATTACAGAGCAGTCTTGCATTGAAAAATTAAAAGCATAACGTGAGATGATGCAATTCTTGCCCTGAAGGATGGATCTATTTTTATATACCTTTTTCCCCTGAACAAGTCAATGTTCATAGTGAGGCAGTAGTTTTAGAGTAGTCACCCACCCAGCCAAGACACATTTTTCTGTGGGTGAGGGAGTGATATTTTTCTGTCCTTGTCAAGACAAACTTTTGGTTGTTTAACAATTAAAACCTTCAGGATTTAGTCCTGCAAAAGAGAACATTTTAAAGGTTGTGGGTTTGAGCATCTTTGATTTCATTTCTGGCCAAAAAGCCACTAAATCTATACTTACAGTGTGTAGACACGAACCCAATCTAAACATCAAATTAATTTCCTTACCTGTGGGCAAGCAAGCCTTAAAACTCATGCAGCCAAACGTTTGTGTTATATTCAGTGCACTGTTCTTGTCACTGCTAAATGTTTGAGCTCCAGGAGAGATTTCTGTTCATTTTGCTCCTGCATGTTCTATGGATGCCACTGACAGCCAGTAGGTGCATTGCTGGCTGCATCTTATTATAGTCACAGCCAGCTATGTTGAATCATACAAGGAAGGGAAAGCATGTGGGGAAAGGTGGGATGATGGGAAGATTTTTTCTCTTAAGGAAGGAGGAGATATTGGAAATTTTGAAAATCAAACACCTAAAGCTTAATTCAGAGCTGGTTTAAATTTTAAATGTTTTAATACATGTGTCTGAAGCTCCGAGTCCACATTGTGTCCATCCTGGCTGCAGCCTGTGAGAATCAAAACCTGAGATTTAAACTCTGGAGAAAAACCAGCACCTATTTCCTTGCTGCTGCAACACAGGATATTCACACTCACATAAACCTGGCATGAAAGCAGATACCCCTCCTTTCCTGTGCTGAGAGAGCCAGCTGAGGGCACAGGCTCAGAGCTCCTGTGGAGAATGTCACCCCAGGTAGGCAGAACACCTCGTATTTCAGCCCCGCAGCATCAGCTCCAGGCGAGGAGCTCAGCAGCTTTGATCCTCATAATGATTTTTGTCTTATCGCTGCTGTTCGCTGGTGCAGGAGCAGTCAGGTTTTATTGGTTTGTGCAGCTCCCTTCTTCAATGGCACACACAGTCTGTGGCTATCTGGGAAGGGGATTTATTTTCTGTATCTGTGATAAAATGTTTTCAGTTAAGTCATTAATCTTCTAGACTGACATTTAACCCTATATGGGCCTAGGATTTCAGCAGCTGGAATCCTCTGCATGAAAAGCCTGGCTAATTAATATCCTCCATATCCACTCAATTAGGACGAATATCTTTTCTAACACAGAAATAGCGCTGTCAAAAAAAAAAAAAAAAGGTACAACAACTAACATTCAATGAGAATAATCTGATAATGTAATCAAAGATTCTCTCTAGCGTGGCAGTTAAAATTAAACATTGCGAACAGTGCATAATGTTCCCATCTCTTAACAAGTTCATAAATACTTTAACCCTTAGCAGCCTGGATAATTCCAGCATGTTAACCTTGTTGGACATGGTCAAGCCACACACACAAATATGTATACATGCACATGCAGACAGGAAAAAAGCAAAGCATTTTAAAAATAAAAATCTCATTTCTATACTGCTTTACACTTTTACATTTCTTTAAATTTTTACATTACTTTCTATGCTATTTTACACTGTTGTTTTTTACTTCCACTTCCAGCGCCTCTGTGTGCTGCTCTGATCAGGCAGCCCAACCCTTGCTTAGGGAGTTCTGGCAGGTGGCAGTGAAGGAGATGGGCCAGGGAAGGCAACTGGGTGGTAGGAGGATGTTGGTCCCCGGGCTGGAGGCTACCCCGGGGGCAACTACAGGGTTAATTGGGAGTGGAATATGCAGAGAAATGTAGGAGAGGAGCCCAAGGAAAGAAAAGGATCCATAGCAGCCCGAGAACTGAGCTTAGTGATCTGTGTCCTGATCCTCCTGGGCCACACAAATGCTTCCTCTGCGCCATATGGGAGGGAGAGACTTAAGTGGTTCAGGCAGGTCTTGCTGGGGGCTCCTCATTCATGAGGAAGCTGATCAAAGGAGCCAGGCAAACAGCTTCTAAACTTGGGGTGAACAAGAGGATTTGTATTGCCTGTGCCACCTTCAAGGTCACTGATTTCATTATGAGGTCAAGCTCATGACAATGATCAGTCCTCACTGTGTGAATGACAAAGGCTGGATGGGGGAATGTTTAGCTTCTGGTCCTCTTGTGAATGGACAGAAATGCTTTTTAGCCATTGTAATTCAAGGATCCTCAGTCAAGAAGGAGACGGTGCCTCTAGAAATAAGATTAACAGCTAGTGAGCTTCACAAGAGGGCTTGAGGATTGATTAATACACTGGGACTGCTCGATAGCATAGAAATGCTACATATCAATTTACCCAGGGAACTACCAATGCTGCATGAGATTAGAGCAGAGTCCATGATCCTCAGATATACAATCTTTCTTGAAGTGTTACATGCTAGACCTTGTAACAGAAAGATTGCAGATGAAGATGTATGGAGAGCCAGTGACACAGGTGAGGAAGGTAAAGCCCCTAACATTTAAACACAGAAAACCTTCAGCTAAGGAATAGTATTTTATGTGTTTGTATGTGTGTGTTTCCTTTTGCATAAGTAATTGATAGCTCATTAACAACCCATTAGAGTGAAAACTCCTGGGATGAAGAGCATGCTTTCTGGTTTCTTTTTGAAAACTTAATACAAATAAAGAAAGAAAACAATATTGGAGTCTGACATAGCTGACTGCTGTGTAGCAGGATCTTTTTCTGGCTTCCAACTGCTATGATCAGCTGACCGCAGGGAGGTAGGGAGTTTCCACCCTGACCATAGGAGCTCCAGGTCTAAAAGGTCTGTAAATTTTTTGGTGTAGGTTTTTTTTACTGCTGCAGTGGGTTGACACTGGCTGGATGCCAGGTGCCCACTAAGTCTCTCTATCACTCCCTTTCCCTCTGGGACAGGGGTGAGAGTAAGATGGACAACAGCCAGCAGGGTGAGATAAAACAGTTTTATTGCAGTAAAAGAAAAGGAATAAGCAGGGATTTGCACACTCAAAAGCTAAAAGAAAAAAAGTCAATCTCCACGTCCCATTAGCAGTGGCTTGGACAATTCCTGGGAAGCAGGGCTTCTGCACATTTGACAGTTGCTCCGGAAGGCAAATATTGAAAACTCATGAATGGCCTCCCTTCCTCCTCTCTCTCCTAGCTTATACATCTGAGCTAAGAGAGAGAGGAGGAAGGATTGGGCATTCATGAGTACATGTATAAACATATCTATTGCACACTCCAGTAATTGTCAGTAGCAGTTCTCAAGTACTAAGCTCCTGTGTGGCACACGGCCTTCAGCAGCCACACTGCTTATCTTTATTTTGCTTAGTCTGGGAACATGTTGAAACAAACAATGACTGTGAATGAATATAACTCCTTCTCTCCACCTGAGGTGAATTTGAATGTGGATGATTTTTTACTGCAGGCTCCCATGGTCATTGCAAATACTTATATAAGCTGCCTGATATTATTAGTAATATTAGCCAATACAACTGCTACACTATGGAGTTCATGGAATTTGTCATCATCCTGGTACGAGAGGAAACAACCTTTGGTTGAGGAGTTAAAATCTCCCCTGAGGCTCCCAGTTCCTGGGTGGAAAGGTGTGTAGAGGGATTTGGGCAGGTTCCTGGGTGGTTAACACCTCCCATTGCCTGGGACTTTACTCCCAAAGAGGTAAACAACCCTAACAAACTGGCCCAGCCTTGGCCAGCAGCAGCATGTCCATCATCTTCAGAGCCATCAGGGATTGGGTCTGCTGGACATGGTAGGAGCTTCCAGCAGCTTCTCACAGGAGCCATCTTTGTGGCTCCCCCACTACCAAAAACCAGGCCAAGCAAAACCAACACATTCCACCCCTTGCCTCTGTGAATCACGCATTTAAGAATAATCATTGAAATCCACATTCAACATACAATTTTCACTTAAAGCAACAAAAAACAAAAGAAAACTAAACTAAACAGAAGAAAAAGTTTCCTACACCAAATATCCCAACACAAAACAAAATACAAATTGCACACAATCCACCCCTAGAACTTTCACTACAATTACAACACAAATACTTCACTATCATTCTACTTTAAAAACATAGCTTAATACTTGTTTTGCACATTATTTTATCCCAATTAATATCCTTATCTCAAAGTCCTCATGATTGCCTGCATTCTCCACCAAAAACAAATGTCACTGTTTGACCCTGGCCAAATGCCAGGCACCCACAGCAGCTGCTCACTTGTTCTCTCCCCTGCCACAGCTGGGCAGAGGAGAGAAAAAAAGTTTAATGAAAGGTTCATGAGTTGAGATAAAGGACTGGGAGAAAACATTTCAAGGGCAAAACAGGTTCAACTTAGAGTTGCAAAGTGAATTCATTACTCACAGAGACAGAGGAGGATAATGAGAAGTAAAAAAAATCCTTAAAGACACCCTTTCTTCACCCATCCCCTCCCTCCTTCCCACCGACAGCACAGGGAACAGGGCATGGGGGTTTGGTCAGTTTGTCACCAGGATCTTCTTCCACTGCTCAGGGAAAGGATTCCTTCCCCTGCTGGGCCATGGGGTCCCTCCCATGGGAGACAGTTCTCCGTGAACTTCTCCAGTGTGGTCCAATCTCACGAGCAGTAGTCCTACCAAAACTGCTGCAACATGAGTCTCCTCCCACCAGCAGACAGTCCTCCCAAAACTGCTGTGGCATGGGTCACTCATCCACAGGGTGCAGTCCTCCAGCCTGCTGCTCCATGCTGCTCCAGCCTGGAAGCCCCTCTCTTGACCAGGTCTCCCACTGGATCACAGACTCCTCCAGGCATCCATCCGCTTGAGCATGGGCACCTCCCCATGGGCTGTGAGTGGATCTCTGCATTCCCTGTGGACCCCATGGGCTGCAGGGGCACAGCTGCTTCACCATGATCTTCACCACAGCCTGAAGAGCAAATTTAGCTCCGGCACCTGGAGCACCTCCTGCCTCTCCTTCTCCACTGACCTTGGCATCTCCTTGTTGTTCCTCACATGTTCTCACCGCCTCCTCTTCTCTGGCTAGAAAGGGTCTGTGTGTGCACTTTGTTTTGATTTCTTCTTAAATATGTTATCACAGAGGCGTTACAACCATCTCTAATTGGCCCAGCCTTGGCCAGCAGCATGTCCATCATCTTCAGAGCCATCAGGGACTGGCTCTGCTGGACATGGTGGAAACTTCCAGAAGATTCTCACAGGAGCCATCTTTGTGGCCCCCCACTACCAAAAACTGGGCCAAGCAAAACCAACACAACTGCTTTGCAGTATAATGCCCTTCTTGTACTCCCAGGGATCTGATCTTCACGATAGCATAAAATGGTCAAATAGTTTTCTTCTGGCTGAAACCCTAAGGGCTGGTAGAAGGAAAAAAAATTCCCAGCCAGAGAAATTAAATATTTCAAGTACATACATGAAGGGGAACAATCAGCCCTGTTGTACAAGGCTTGGAGAGGGTGAGAGACTGAGGAAAGAGCAGCCTGGACAGGGAGCACCTAATGATAATGTTGTCAGCAGGAGGATACTCAAGGCTGACAGAAAAAAATACTGATCACAGAGCAGCATCTCTGGGGGAGGTGGCTCTATCCACAGGTCAGTGCTGTGCAGTGCATAAAATACTTCACCAACATTCATCCGAAGGGCTGAGCAAGGTTGCTGCCTTTCAATAGCATGGCTGCTCCCCTCTTGCCAAAGGTTTGGCATAGTCACCAAGGAAATGGAAGATTTAGGTCCAAGTCACACCATGCCTTTACACGCACCATCCATTTTATCCAGTAACTGCAACATAAGCTTTGAAACAGCATAGGGTGAAGGAACCAAACTCAGCTTCCCCCTCTCCCAGTGTCCAAATGATGCACTGTCACTATCCACACTCTTCTACCCTTGACCCAGCTCTAGGCATCTTGTCCATGAATGAGAGCTGAAAATGTAAGTGGCTTCACAAATGCAGCTCTCAGAAGATACTGGAATAAGTAGGACACATTTTCCAAAAAGAATTACTTCTATGTAGTTATAAATCTGACCAACCTCGGTATCTCATTTGAAAAACATTACTAAATTAACTAGAAAATAATGCTGATCCAGTGTCAAAAGCAGTTTCTTTGCTCTTTTGTTTATGTTTTGTTTCACATCACATTGGGGAATTAGGGGAAGTCTGATGGAAGAAGAAACAAAACTGTGTACCTTGAAATATGTCAGACAGAAGTTTTGTTTTTAATGTGTCTTGCAATAAAAAAAGATCACCATGTCTTCCACTTTTCTAGCATGTAAATCGTTTTCAGATTTTAGCATAAATATATTTTGCATAAATAGAATCTTCTATTTGGCACTGAATATGTAAGACAGACAAGACATTTGAAAATTGTGGGAAAATTATTCATTTCCACTGACAATTTCTAAAATCAAAGGCATGTATTTTGGAATAATACATACTAACTAGGAAAATAATTTTTAAAAAGTCTTTCACAAATGTTACCAAATTAGATATAACCTTCTATGCTGTTTCTGAAACACGTTTTCTTATCTGAGGCTCCCTACATTCAATTTATTCTGTTGTGCTCCTTCTACATCATAGCAATGACAATGAAATAGTCAATAACTGGAGATACACATTCATGCAGGAGAAATAGGTGCATCAAGACTTTCTTCTGAGTCTTTAAATGCTCTTTATCATTGTATTTAGCAGACAAAAGCATCTTCTCATTCATAACACAGGAAACTTAACAAAAGGCAAACAGATATCTTTGCTACTTGATCCTGTAAAATACTGAAATGGAAACAATG
Organism: Grantiella picta; assembly: GCA_013397955.1. Classification (NCBI taxonomy): domain Eukaryota; kingdom Metazoa; phylum Chordata; class Aves; order Passeriformes; family Meliphagidae; genus Grantiella; species Grantiella picta. Next base: position 1,281,109 of record VZRM01007011.1, read on the forward strand.
AGTTGCAGGTGAAGTAAAGAAAATAATCTTCATCTTAAGAAGAAAGAGAATGTTATTTTTGACTACTGGACCAAAACCAGTAATACATGCATTTTGCGAGGAACTGTGACAGGGCAGAATGGAAAAGGTCAGTGTGGAGCCCAGATTGCCTGTGATGATTAAACAGCAGCATTGTCTGGGGAGACCTGAGCTGAGCCGAGCACAACAGCCGTATAGGAGCCCAAAGCAAGGGCACAGACCTGAGCCAGCCATGGGCAGCCTCGGGGTCTGGAGCCTGAGCAAGGATAAAGGAACATGAGGAGCTCATCCTGCACCGTCCTGCAGCTGTGTTACAGGGCCAAGGGCAAGAAGTGCCCTTCCTCCCCCAAACACAGACACTTCTTTTGAAACTGTGAAAGATAAATACGGAATTATTAATGATAAAGCCTTCAGACTGTGGGAAAGTGCAAGGGCATCTACCCTGGAAGGCTAAATAGCCGTGGAGACTCCCAGGAAAACATTCAGCAATGTTTTTCAAGTGCAGCTGTGTGCTAGTACCGAAGAGGCAAGGAACACATATTTTGCATCTCACCCCTTTCCAGGCTAAGAGTTTTTTTTTTCTTTCTGAAGCTCTCGTTCTGTTATACTGAACACTTTTCTCAGTTAAAAGTTTCAGCACAGATTTCACATTAAGCCTCATCTAAGATCATCACCAGCAAAAGCATCTGCTGAGTGCCTGGAATTAGTCAGAAATTCCCCTTTCATCATAAGTGATTCCACATCCATCCATTATTCAACCATCTCCTCAGATAAGTTTTAGCCCCAGAGAGAAGCTAGATGAGACAGACCACCACTCTGATCAAACCTGAAAATTCTGGTAGTCTTTCTAGCAGCATTAATACTTTACAAATCACACAGGCTGCTTTTTAAAAGGTATTTAGGCACCTAACTTTCATTGCAATAAATTTAAAGGTCTTTGAATGAATTCTTATGCAAGAAACTCATATTAACGAAAGAATGCTTGTCCTTCTCACTTAAAATGAAATAAAAGATCTAAAGTCTGCTAATGAGCGGTGATATTCTTGAGTGCCAATTTACATGGAAAAAATTGCTTTCATTATGCAGATTTTGATGCTGGCCGTGTCATGACACTGCTTTCTCCAGAGGATTAATTTAAGTCCAGTAAAGCAGAAAAGAATCCCCTTGAAAGTGATGAAGTGAATGAGAAGTGAAATTGATTTATGCAAAGTAAGAAAGTCCTGAAAATGTTGTAGATTATGCAAATGATTAAAGAAAAAAAAAGAACAGGAATAAAGTAATTTGAAATTTGGAGGGGGAAAAATCAAATTACATTATACAAGAAATAGTAACTCTTCAGTTAAAAGTCTTTTTATTTGATTTTGTAAATGGAATAAGTTAATAATAACTTTAAAAGAAATTAAGAATGCAATGCATATTAAAATGAGCCCTAGTCTTGCCTGGGACTAGACCTTTGCCAACTCCTGTGACAGAAATATTGAATAAGAACACCCGTGTGTGGCTATTTTTAAATAGCATCACTTCCTGCTGGCAGCTCGAATTGCACTGCTTTAGAGAGTACAGAAAGAGGAATCTGATTAGTATCTAGTACAAGGTGCAAGTTCAGGCTCATTAGCCAGTGGTGATGAAAGCATTAACACCCTTCAAGGAGCGCATTTACTCTGAACACATTTGCTCATTAGGAGAATGAAGGTCTCTTTCCTCACAACGCATCTGAGCTGTGAAAGAGTTTAAGGAAACTCTTTGCTTTATCAGGAGCTTTGTCTCCTCATGCTGAAAACCAAAGGGAAGTCCCATGGCACCATCATCAGGGATGGGACTGAATTCTCTTGGCAGTACTTCTCATAGGGCAGGTGCCCCCATCTAGGTTTGCCCTAAGGTATATGGAGAGAAACTGGAACTTCCAGTTACTTGAGATGAACTCAGTAAAAATGCCCCCTGAAGAAAGAGAAGGCTCATTGCTAAGACTGAAGGAGTGGTTTAGATGACCAGTTTCCACAGAATTGCCCACATTACACTTGGGCGGATGAGTTGCAGCCCCTCTGCCTGGCACAGAGTCGTTGCCACTCTGCTCCAGCTGTTGGTACAGTGGATATTATCTTCCCATGGAACAAACCAACATTTAAAGCCAATAGGAATGGCAACCTCCTATTGCATCCTGAATAGCAGTCTTCAACTGCGTCCAGTCACAGAGGTAGAAGAAATGAGGGTAGTAATTTGAAAGTGGACTCTTCAAGCACTATTAGGGACAGTCAGGAGTTTCTTGATGAAAGGGCCTGGTCTGTAGCAACAGAAATGCCACCAGTAATTGTGCACATTTGAAAGAATCTTTTGCCCCAAGACACTTGCCATGTTTGATGTAGGATCAAGGCTGGACAGCAAAACAGGCAATTAATTGCTCATAGGACATGTCCTTGTTCCTGTCCTCATTCTCCTTCAAATTAGGGGATTTGCTTCCAGACCCACTTGAGCTGACTACTCTTTTCCTCCTTGTCTTTCAGAAAAGAATTAAAAAGTTATCAGAAGTGTGGCTGTAGAAAAGGCTCTTCCTCAATTCTTAGTCTCACCAAATTTAGCTGAACTATTGTGCTAGTTTTCTGGCACATGGCAGAGTAGTCATACACATGGAAGACATGCAAAACAAAGGAATTGTTCCATGTTCTTTCAAAGCTGCTTAAGATTTCTTCCCACTCTGCAGCCTGTTATTGTTCAGAGAAATGTGACACACTGACACCCCTTGCATGAATACTTGTGCACATCTTTGTTAGCCTGGTACAAGTATTTCTACAAAACCACTAACTTGTAAAGAGGATCAATATACAGATATGTTTGCCCAGTGAGAGTTTAGAGAAAAACAGAGATTGCAGTCCATGCTCCAAGAAGGAAATGCTTTTTTTCTTCTAATTATTAACCCTCTCTTTCACAGGCTTTCAATGTCTTTGATTACAAAATCTTCTCTTCAGACATGATGAACTGCCAAGCCATTGTGTTATTGTTGGGAAGGACGCTGTCTTCATCAGCTTTGTCAGCATTTTGTGTTGTGAGTTCCATTATACATAGCAAAAAAAAAAAAAAAATACACTGTGCAGGAAAAGATGCATTTATATGCAACATAAAACCCCTCTACTGTGCCACGCTAAAAAAAGGGAATTCTGATATCCAGGAAAATGATTCTATCTGTATCTTTCATCCTTCTGATCTCCTATTAACTATGCATGGAATATGTTAAGGCATTTTATTATTTTGGGGAATATTAGTTTATTATAAAGTTACATATTATTTCATCATCACCAGCTGCATCTCTACAAAGATGGTGACTTTGTGGGAATTGTCACAACAAGCGGTTACTCCAATAAGAGATTTCTAATGAAAGGGAATCATACTGATTATTAATGAGTTCCAAATGAATTCCAGTCCCATGGTAATGGTAAGCTTAAAATAACACATAGGCAAAAAATACTGCAATGGAAAACGGCTGATCTGATCAGAACTGTACTGAAATGGAGCTTCAAAAAAGTAATCAGACAGAACTGAGCCAATTTTACTTGTGAAAGTAATTATTTTGCTTACGTCATACTCACCTCTCAAAACTGTTCAAAAAAGAACCTCATGCTTCACCAATGCATGGAATTTTTACCTTTACAAGAGACAAAAGCAAAATAGTAAAAAAGAAAAAAAAAGGTTGCATATTCAGAAGAGGACAAAAAAGAGTGAGAGAGGAGTAACAGACATTGATCATTCCCAAAATACGTTAAAACTAAAGAAAGACGGCACAGTACAGAGGAGGCTGGTTATCCCCCGAAGCACCCCAGTGAAGCCTGAAGATAAATGCAGTGTATTGTCAGAACAACGCATTATTATGAGGAAACTTGTGCCTTTGTTTACCATCCTGTATTGTAGGCATTCAGAGAAGCCAAACACAATGGAAATAAAACTATTAAAAGAGGACACATAGTGCTTTGCACAGAAGAAAAACTAGTTTTCTATCCTGGGAGGCAACTTCTGACACTGTATTATTTGCATGGCTGGCAGCCCCAGGCACTGCTGTTACTGTGCATCCTAAGGTATGGAGGTGAGCCAGCAAAACTACAGAAACAGTTTTGGCCAAAGTAAAGCTGAAGTTTCTGGTACACAGAATTTCTTCTTCACTGTAAAATGAATTTCTGCTGCCTCTGTTTCTGTGCTGAGCTGTGAAAGGTGTGCTGCCTTCAGCATTGAGCTCTCCACTAGGCAGGATGCACCATTGCACTTCAGGTGCCAGAAGCCCTCCATCCCCTGACCCCTACCCCTGCAAAGAGCTGCTGAGGAAGCTGTAACAACTCACAAGTGAAGTTACATAGAAGGAAGGAAAACAAAGTTTGCCAGAGTGTAAACAGGGCAAAGGTGCCTCCATAACATCTTTCTGCCTGTGGCCACGCTCCATCAGGCTTCACTGAGATGGGCAAGGATTGAGATGCATCTCTGCCTGTGGGTCTCTGAATTTTATTTGTTTTTCTTTGTGGGGTTCTTCCAGAGAGGGTGGATTGTGCTGTTTCTGTGGTAGTGGATGCTATGATACCCTCTACGGAAAAAGGCAGTTTGAAGGAAACAACAGCCTAAACCAAGGGTGATAAAGTTGGTACGGCAAGAGTCCTCTTCTTGTCTTGGTTAGGCTCCATGTACCACCTGGACCCAAACAGAGTAAAAGCACACTGGGGAGAAGGCAGATTACTGTGGGGCTTGGCATCATGGATCAATTAATTCTTGAGAAGATCCCTTGGAAATTCCCTTTCTCCTCTTCTTTCTTTCCACTCCTGAGTTACTCATCCAGCAAGCATCCACATAAGGCAGGCAAACCTTTGGACACACAGCCCCTGGGCAGATTATAGCAAAAATTGGCAGCTGGTAAATTACATTGTTAAAGGCAACATTAATCTGCTGGTGATGTAAGTATTCCCAGCTAAGATTGTTGTGTCAGTAAACTTAATCTGTAACTAACAGAGTGCACATCCTTTGTTTCTGTTGGCATCCACAATCTGGATTCTAATGGCTTATGAAATATAGGTATGTCCCTCCCTTTTATAGAAAAGGATATTTCCAATTTATCATTCCTACTCAGTCTCTTTGAAGTTGTGGGTTTCCAAACGCAGGCAGATAAGTGTCTGGCAAGAAAGCCCCATCTTCCTGTGATTTCTTAACGTGTGCTAACCTTACATTTCATTTCATTATGGTAGCTCATACTCTCAGTATTACATGAAATGCTGAGGAGGAATACTTGTGACTGCTGAAAAGCACTGCAAATCTGGATGTCCCATGGGGGATCAGATAGTTTTAACTGTTAGGAATTTGGGAAATGCTGACAATCTCAGCTTCCTAAAGCACACACGATATATGTCAGGACACATAGCTAAACAATAATGATGGATGAATACAGTAAACTCTCCAGAGAGCAATGGAGTACTAAAACACATTTTAATTTGAAACCAACAGCAGCACTTTTTCTCACTCTCTGTCAGGTAAACAAGGTATCCAGGTTGCATTTCCTTGTTGCATTGACCTGCTTCTCTGGGATTCTGTGTAGTGCTTAACAGGCTTAACATGGCTCACGCTACTGCAGGGACAGTGTGACCTTCCTCTTCTTCAGAGGGGCACTGGGCTGCGGTTAGGACCTGTTCTTGGCTGTGCACAGTTGCTGGGACTGCCTTTCACATGCTTATCCCTAACGCATCCATCTCCTTTTGCACTTCATGGCATTATTGAAATAATTTGCTGATACAGAAAGTAAGCTGAGAGACACAAGAGACACTTCGTCTTTATCAGTCCTTTTTGACACAGGGACTGTGTGTGGCTGCCACTGACATTTTTCCAATTCCAGCACCTGAACACAGGAACTCATGCCATTTCAGGCACACAAAACATCTGCACAAGGCTGAGAGCCATGGCATAAAACTTGCCACACAGCTTGGACCAGCACCTGGAGACTGGTGTGATGCTCTATAGCAATTGAGACAGCCCTGCACAGCTACAATTAAGTCACAAGAATCTCACCCTTGGAGTGAAACTTGGAAAGTACAAGATTTTGCAAATATAAAATCCAAGTCCTAGTATTTCAGTCATAATTGCTCCTCTCTGTGTTTTCCCACATTTCAATGCATAGTCTCAATTTATTCCTCTGGGTATTCCCTGACTCAATATCAGAGAGGAAAACTGTGTGCAATTGAAGTCAAATTGAATATCTGCTTTGTGCTTGATAATTACTTTATGAAGAAAAAAATCATCTCACAGCAGGAGAAAGAGGGACTAGACTAAGAATCTGATACTTCTGGTATCCATTTCCCAGTTAGATTTAGTAGATATTTTGCAGTTACGTGTTGTATATATAGTTGTATATATGTATAGTTTGATATATGTATATATATATGTAAGTGTGTGTTTTTATGTATTTTTTCAATAAGATTTTTCATAAAACATGCTTCTATTAATAACTTTAAAAAAGTTAACTTCTTTTTGCCCTTGGTCAGTCTTCTATTGTTGAATATAAAATACTACTGGTAGTATTGTTAGAAGTGATTTATCGTCTGATGTCAGCATTTTATTTTTTCTTTGGGAAAATAAGCTTTTTCATAGCTATTTCAGAAGCTTAAATTAACCAGGAGAAGAACCAGTGATTTTGAGAAATAAAAGAAAGAGTCAGAAGGAAATTACAATGATGAAAGGAAGAGAGGAAGAAATAGAAAGGAGGCTGAAAGAAAGGACGGGATATTAGGAGTGCAGTTTAGGCAGTATTTATCAAAATCTGTGTTCTGTCACAGTCTGGCTTCTACCAAGTGCTATTTTGACAAGTAATAAAGTGCAAGAAGGGTATGGAGGTCTGGCTTCAGCTCTCCTGTTCATAAGGTATGCAACTCTTTTTTAAAGAAAAGATGGAAATGCCAGTGTTTCTATATTTGCGAAAAATGAGAACCAACAAGGTGACTTGTCACAAGATCTGTCATCACTATAACTGTCTTGTTTGTATTCGGCAAGCTGGTTTTGAGCTTTGTGTCCATTTTGGGATCAGCTCACAGAGATACATATCTGCTCCACAGGTGGGCATTGCTGTTATTTTTAAGCATCCTCAGGAAAGATGGGATCAACTGGAGACAGTTCAGAGGAGAGAGTGTGAATGGGCAGAGAAAACAGGAACATCTCATTGGGCCTGGCTGATCCAGCCTTGCTGGCAGCTGGGCCAGGCTGTGCTGTACAGACGGAAACCCCAGGCTTGGGGGAGCAGCATCTCCTCATGTATGGGCAATTGCAAGGCCATGGCTGGAGCACTGTGTCCCCCAGTATGAGAGAGAGATTGACTGGAGAGGATCACCTGGGATGGTCAGGGGAATGGAGCCCATACCAAGGGAGAAAAGGCTTGGGAGGACTTTTCTTTGCTAAGAACCAGGCATTACCACAAGACAGATAACTAAGAAGCTATATAACTAAAATTACAGATAGTTAAAGGGGTGCTTTAAAGACTTTTAGATGGCTCTAAAACAAGAACACCTTGGAGTTTGGGCTCCATCCCTTCCCTCTTGCTCCTGTGCAAATGCCACTACAAGGCACGTGACTTGGGCTGCAGATGTTTTCTGTCCACTTAGCACAGAATCAGCAACGTTCCTTACTGCTTGAAAACAGAAATACTGCAAGATGGAAGTGGTTCATCGCCATCATTTTACCACACTTGCGCTGTTGTAGCTGGTTTCCCCAGTGAGGGTCAGCTCTTCCCAATGGGGCATGAGCTGGGACCTGAAGGTGACTCCAGCACTGGCCATGACCCCAGCTGGGTGCTGCCCACAGGGTGTGGCCATGGTGGGCAGAGACAGTGGCTGCAACAAAGTCCACCAATGGCCCTCGACACGTGAAGTGAAGAATAAGGGCCAAGGGCCATCCAGGAGCTACCATCAGTAGATGAAGGAGAGGAGGCAAGAGACAGGACCTGAGACAAGGCTGCAATGTACAACTGAGGGACCCCATTGCTGTGGTGTCAGTGGGGTAGGGACTGACCCCAGGCTGGGCTGAAGTGGGGCTCCTGGCCCCAGGTGGATCCAGCAAAGGCTGGGCAGGAGCAGTATGGACCATGGTGCCCTCAGGGCCCTGACGTCTGTGTAGCTCCTTGCAAAGCAGGAGAAAGTGTGAAAGCTGTCCAGTGGTTGCTCAGAGCGCAACATTGCTTCAGGCACAAATGGCAAGAAAAAAAAAACAAACCAGAAATGTAGGTCTTTTCTCTCTCTCCAAGTTTTCTGGTGGATAAAATATGCAGGAATCTATTTTTGGAGGCGATCAAACAATGAGTATGAGGAGCTCACATACTCTGTATTTCTGTTGTGCTCACTGCATGGGAAATAAGGAGAGTGAAAAACACCCTTACCTCACCAGGTAGTTAACCAAGAACATCCAGATGCACTCACTACTCTGTTGATACTTCACCTCAACAAAATTGAAATATCAAATGGGTTTTATGGACACATTCTTAATGATGGCAATTTATTTTCGAGAAATTAAAAAAAAATTAAAATTCATGGTGTTTCCCAAATGCTTTTGTGTTCTAGCTTGCTGTGTGTTGCTGCGGTGGAAAAAATAAATGTGTTGCCCTGGCTGGTGGGCAGGCAGGTACTTTGCAGTGAATTACAAAACCCCTGTCCTTCCCCGGGACAGAGCCATCTCCAAGCTGTGTCCACAGCCTCAGGCAGTTTAGGGGACAGCAGGGGCTGCCTGGCACTGGGATTTAGCCTCACCTCGCCTAAGCAGCAGGAAGTGAGTGGCATAGCCAAGCCTGGTCCCCTCCTGCCTTTTTCCGCTCTGCTGCATGCCAGACAGAAATTATCCCTTTGTTAATTTAAATAAACAGAAACACAGTGATGACAGGTTGTTTATTATAGGCTCTAGGCAAGAATCCGTGTTTTCAGAATCATGTGGAATTCTGTGGTAACAGAGTGAGGCAAACTGGGAAAATGCCTGCACGACCCTTTGATTAATGCTATATTGCTCCTCCTGCCCCCTCTCCACATTTCCTACTGCTGCTTGTCTGAATTCATAGAGTTAATTGAAAGCAGGCAATAATGGGATTTTTACTGATCTGAGCAAGGAAAAGTAAAATAATGACCTGGTTAAGCCAGGCTCAGGTACTCAGCTTCAAAGGAGTGAGGATAACAATGTCTTGTCTCTACCCAGCTAGGCTGGGAGACTCCTCCAGTAGCCAAGCCTGCTTTCAAAGGAGCCCCTAACACCTCCAAGATTCCAAAAGAGGGCAGGGAATTATGTGAGCCAGGAAAAGCTGACAGGTAAAAGATATGTTTAAAAAAAAGTTAATCGGGGAAACAGGCTGCAAGCCTGATAGCCACCTTCCAGTTCCCCATATTGGGTGAAAATGCTGAGTCTGCCTATGCTCCAGCAAGGAAAATTAAATATGTGTATAAATATAATGTGTAAGGTACCTCTCTTTAATCTGTTCTAATAAGAGATGTGCAACTTTTTGGCAAAATTAATTAAGCTGCTGTTGCAGGCTACTTTGAGACTAGTTCTGGCAGCCCTATATCCCAAATTATGGGGTCAGAATTGCAGAATTTCATGCAGAAGATATCTCCTGGCATCTTGGGGACAGAGGAAGGGAGAGGGGATCTTAGAGAGGCCCACAGCAGGGATGGTAGCACAGCTGACCCAAAAGCACTGGCGCAAAGGATTTAAAGCATCCTGGAGTGACATTGTACATGTTCTGCCTAAGTCATTCCTGGATACTGCAAGACCTGTCCTTATAATCCTACATTGTTGTCCAAATGATATTTTTTTCCCTTATAAACCAGCCTATAATTCCTCATAAATCCATCTCGCTGTCTCACAGAGATTGCATTGACTTTTCATTTTTCACTCCCTGTGGCATTCTATGGTTAGAGAAAACACAGTGGTGAGCTGGTCACGCTTCAATAGCTCTCTCACAAATGGACTTGTCAATAATTAAATTAATATATTTTCAGACAATGAAGAAAATATTTTCAGCAGGGCAGTGAGGTAGCAGTGCTCTGCTTTCAGAATATTTTGTGACCACAAAGGCACTGCAGAATCTGAACCTAGTGCATCATAAAAAGAAACAAAAGCAACTGAGTTTCCACAGTCTTCATTAATTTAATTTAGCTTGAATAATTCATGTAGTATAGCCTCTCTGTAGTATATTTTATCTGGAGATGCAAAGGTTCTTTAGAAAGTTGGGCAGTGTAATTATCTTTTTACAGGTGAGGAAGCAGAGATAATCTCCTTACTCAAACCTCAGGCAGCAGGCAGGATTTTCCCGAGGCAGACACAAAGCCTCTTTCTGCTGGGTGTCATTCTGCAAGAAGGCAAACCTGGCCTCATGTTTTAGGAAAGTAACTCCAGAAATTTGGCTTCTAACCCTGAATGTGACACACGTAGGAGCTACACTTCTGCAAATGAGGTCACTTAATTGACCTTATTAGTCAAGTATTTAATTTAGTGCCACTCTCTGTCAACTGAATTAGTAGAGATCTGAAAACCACAAGTGATGGGGACTCTCTTGGCAGTCTAGTGGCACCCAGCCCTTTGGCAGTCCTTTCCTCAGCTATGGTTTCATGACACAAATCCCCACACTGCAGAGCAATCAGCAGTGCTAAGGGGCTGCTGCTCCACAGCTGCTGCTTGCCCAGCTCTCCTCACACACCAGACCTTCATGCAAACCTAGCACAGAACTGGCCTAGCTTAAAAATGACCGACTAAAAACACTGTTGGAGCAGGTCTGTTGATTCCTTCACCACATTCACAGTCTTGTGGGAACAACAGTGCCTCAGGCAGAAATCTGGTGGTGGGAAACAGGAAAAGGAGTCCACCAACACCTCAGGCCAGTACTGCCACCAAGGACTTTATCTTACAAAGCCACAAAATCATGGTCCAACTTTTAGTAGCCCCTCCCTCATTTGAAAACAAAATTTTCAATGCAGTTGAACTTACTGGTCCAGATTCAGATCTGGGGTTGCGTTTACCAGTCTAAACTTTTAGACCTCAGCTGAACAGCACTCCAGATGTATTTCCTTAGCTATTGCCAAGAGTCCTAATATCTGATCCTGTGCCATAACTACCCAGACTGGTGCAAGAGACAGAGCTCTAAATATGTTTGAAGATTATTTCTTGATAATGGAAAACACAAAGCGTGAACCTTTAATTTTTTGCCAATCAAGGCAAAAGCTTCGTAAAACTTTAAAATGCATTCCACATAAAACTCAAGCTGGCAGCAGTTACATGTGACTTTGCTATGATAGACAAAACCATTTTATCCTAAACTGCACATTGACGAGAAGGGTAAGAGAAGCAAATAGGACACAAGAAAGACGTTTGCTAGAAGAGGATGGAGAAATGCTTCACACTACTATTGCAATAATAATAGCCAGTAATTAAGGAGTCTAACACTAACAAAATGTACTTATTTGTGGCATACAAGATAGCAGGCAGTGCTGAGGAAGCACTGTGATGATCAGTTCTGTTACTAGGAGAAAGAAATGTTAAACATGGTAGGAGGAACTCGAGTGCAACTCTGATGGTTTCCTAGTCTTTTCCCTTTTGTGCCTGTTTAACCAAGCATACACATTATTATTACTCAAATTCTCATCTTACTCCTTTTGCTGCTGCTCGTAGTGTCAGTGTAGCAATTAGCTAGACAAGACAGGAGCTATTTGCTCCTTAGACATCAGACAGATTCTGGAGAAAAAAAAGAAGTCAGAAACCAGACAGGAAGAAGTGGACCAAATAAAATCAGCAATCAGAAAAACAGGAGTAGTTGTATGAGAACATTCGTGGGCTAAAGAGAAATCTTACATGTTCTCAGAGAGAAAACCCTGATTTTGATTTTTTTTTTTTCAGACTTGTTATCAATGAGTTTAGAATAGTTGTTTGCTTTGTTTTTTTTTTTTTCCTGGTGAATCAGAGCATGTTGAAATTAATGAAGTCTCACCCAGAATGAGAAACTGCATGTAAACCATATTCAATAGTTTGTTTTAAAAGAAATATCAGTAATCAAGGCACTAAGTTCCCCTCATGATTTTGGGGCAAGGGAGGAAGGCAACAGAAAGCCACATCTATGTAACACATTCCATCAGGTTCATACAAATTATCTGTGCTTTCAAAGCAGATTATGCACTAGAGAAGAATGAGATGTTATTTTGAGAGCTGGAGAATAACAGACCAAATAGGTTTGCATCATTACATGGTCTGTACATAAAATTCCCAACCCTTCTACAGGGGAAAATTTCAAGTTGGTTGCATCACCTCAGTGTCTGATATGAGCCCCTGAGTGGTCCCAGTGCAGGCATAGGAACTGCCAGCAGTAATGACATTACAGTAAGTCATCTTCACTGTAATGGAGGGGCTTGAAAATGATGTTTGCTTGGAGGTCGACTGGAAAGGAAGGATGATGAAGACTTCTCACGTAAAGTCACTCTTTGTCTTACCTTACTGCAACTGACAAGATCTGCAAAACTGGGTTTGGTAGAAATGACCCCAGCCATAAACAAAATGTTCTCCGTGGAAAGGGCAGGGCTTCATAGCCTACCATGCCTGTGAGAACTTCAACCAGAGATCTCTGGTGTTGTCCCAAAATATCCCATGATACAGTAATTGTAAGGAACAGTCTACTTGAAAGTATTGCAGAGGCAGCAAAGTCTAGGCTGGCCTAGAGAGTTTAGGAGACTCAAACTGCATTTTAGGAAGTTCTCACTAATAATCTGAGCTAACTTTCCAGGTGCCCAAACTGATATAATTTTTAAAGTAAAACTCATAGCTGTATTATTCTACCTTCACCAGGGGTGGGCTTTACCCTAAAAACAAGTGGTTTAAAGGGGAAAGTGATTTAAAATAATAAATTTTACTTTGTAAATGTGGTCAGCTATTAATATGCAATGATCAGTTATGTTGTCTCTGCCAGCAGGCAAGGCTTTTTGCCCTGCTAAGAGGTGATTGTCCAGCAGAGGCAAAGATTGCAGGGATGTTGATGAATGCACAGGGTTGACAATTCAAGCTAGTCTTGCTTACTTTACAGCACTGCACTCTAAGGGAAACTTCTTCATTCTGATTAATTTTCTTCTTTTAAGAGCACATCCAGATATCATCATATGGCTCCTTCTCCATGACACTACCAGTCACTCATCATTCTTGAACCTGAAAGTCACCAGCCACCCCTTTTTTATTATTTTAATCCAGTCAATGGATTAAAGTTGGCAAAATGTAAAGCCTTGTCTCTACCAGAGAAGTGAGTCAGTTTAATTAAATTGATTTAAACTTAGGTAAATTACTATGATAGTTGTACTGAAGCTGGTTTAGCCCGTGTTCCTATTGATTTATCTTGCATCAGTTCTGCTCCTGCCGTGAATGCCAATCATGGTTCTTTTTTAACCAGTGCACTCAGACTGGCAAAGTCACAAGGCAAAGGAAAAAAGTCAAAGCTTAGGTTTTCTTCCTTTGCAGAAGCCAAATGGAGCTTATTGATACCATGTTGTGTGTTGCAAAAAGCAGTAATATGGTTGAAGAAGGGAAAGAAAATGGCACAGAGGCAGTAGAAATGGGCAAAACACACACTGTTGGGCAAGGTTTGAGGAGTAGGAAAATTTCAGCACAGCAGTGATGGTTGTAAACTTGCATTTTCCATCCCATTTAGCTGTCATTTCTCATAATTAATTTTTGCTGTACATAGACAATTCCCTGTGCTGAAGAAACGTTTTCACCTGCTTCAAAATCATCCCAAAACACCACAAGAGACTCCTGAAGAGCTCTCTGTATTGGAAACATCAGCAGTGCTGACCTTCAGGCACATGGTAGGGATTGTAAAAAAATTATGGTCTGGCTTCCAGACTATGCTCAAGGGGTCTCCAAGCTTCATGCTGAAAGCCTACAAAATTGTCACGCTGACATTTTCTGGGTATGTTTTGTTGCTATACTGTAGCTATTAAACCCTCCAGACCTTTCAGAAAGCTACTGCAGCTGCTTACACTGCTTACTGTGACATAACCTTATAGCTTACAAGGGGCCTACCAAGATTTCTATCTTGCTCAGTGCACAGATTACTGCTGCATTATCATTGGACACAGCTCCAGAGCTCATGTCCAGCTACTCAGTGTAAAAACTTCCTCTGGGTACTGCAGCCTTGAAACTGTCTACAAAGCAAGAAGACAATGTCTCACTCTGTCTGAAATCCAGGCCCTTGGGAAGGACAGAAACATAGCTTTTATTTTACTTGTACAATTCTTTTATTTTAAGTAAAACAACTGCAGTATGACTCCTGCCAATGGCTCTTGTACTCATCTCCTTATACAGGGATGTATGTCACCCACAGGGACTCCAAATCCAGCTGCTGGTCCAGTAGGTGGAAATACCACAATCAGTTGTGGTATTATTCATAGAATCATAGGATGGTTTGGGTTGGAAGGGACCTTAAAGATAATCTAGTTCCATCACTCCTGACATGGGCAGAGCCACATTCATCTAGATCAGGCTGCTCAGGGCCCCATCCAACCTGGCCTTGAACGCTGCCAGGAATGGAGCATCCACAACTTCTCTGGGAAACCTGTTCCAGTGCCTCATCACCCTCACAGCAAAAGCCCTCCTAATATCTAATCTCAATCTCTCTTTTAGTTTGAATTGATTCCCCCTTTTCCTGTCACTTCCTGCTCTTATAAAAATTCCCCTCCATCTTTCTTGCAGGGTCTCTTCAGGTTCTGGGAAGCTTCAGTTAGGTCACCCCAAGCAGTCTTTTTTCCTGGGTGAACAAACCCAGTTCTCTCAGCCTTTCCTTGTATGAGAAGTGCTCCATCCCTCTAAACATCTTGGTGTCTCTCCTTTAGAAATGCTCCAACAGGTCAATGTTCTTCCTGTGTTGGGGACACCAGGGCAGCTTGTGGCACTTCAGGTGAGTTCTCACCAGAGCAGAGTAGAGGAGCAGAATCACCTCCATCACCCTGCTGGTCATGCTGCTTCTGAAACAGCCCAGGACATGGTTAGCTTTCTGGGCTGCAAGTACACATTGGCTGGTCATGTCCAACCTCTCATGCACCAAATTCTTTGAATTCCTTTCAGTACAGCTTTTGCACACTCTTTTGTACACTCTAGATTCAACATGAATGCACACAATGCTGTCTTGTCATGACACATGGCTAGGACACACGACAGATGCTTATGATAGAGGAGATCCTCATCTGGAGTAAATAAATATGCTATGTGCAGCTGTTGTACTGACCACTTACAGTATTTTGAAGAATAGAAGAATCACCTCTCTTTAATCTACAAAGCACTACTGTATTAGTTTGAAAACAAACCAGTGGGAGATTGCAAGCAGGATTATAATTTAATAGGAAAATTAAAAGTAAGTGCAATAATACAAGAAAAATACTGACAAAGTCAGATACAACCTGACACCCTCTTAGAGTGGTGGTTGCAGTCCAAGTGAAGTAGTTCAGTTGAAGCAGTGATCCTGTGACAGTCTGGTCTCCTCCTGAAGGTCCGGTAGTAACTGCTGTCCTCTGGGAACCCAGTAGACAAGGCTGACTTAGGCAGTTCCAAGGCCAGGTTATATCCAGGTGGGAATGCTTGGCTCCTCCCTCCTGGGCGGAGCATCTCATGATGCTGGTGGTAATAGAATACTAAGTACATCTATAGTGTAACCTAGGATAACTAAACAGCTGACACTCACTGAATGGCAGATGCTGCTCTGCAGGGAACTTGTGGTTTCTTTGCTCCTGGACCACAGTACTGAGGCTGCATCTTGCATCAACCCATCTGCTCTTCCTTGTAATTTCAAAAGTACTCAGATTCAAACCCAGAGGGATTCAAGAAAAGGTGGGCTATGTTTTTTGTATCACAGATTTCCACTCTTTACTAGAAGTCTTGGATGTAAAATTTGAAATGTCTTTGTGCATTTCAAAGACTTTGAAAGGACACTTCCCCTTCAGTAACGTTAGCTTTGCGGCCCATTTTTCTTTCTGGTAAATTCTTTGGAAAGGTTGAGGTGGAGGTTGAGTTGAATCTCAAACTGCAAATGCAGTCTGTGCTCGTCCAAGGAAGGGGCAGACTCAACAAGTAGAAAGACTGGCATTTTCTGGCAGGCTTTTCATAGGGCAGTAGTCAGTAGTTTACAGGATTAGTGGTCAGGAAAGATATTTTAGTAGGTGCAAGTCAGTCAAGTGATGCTGTGAAATATTCTGCATGTCAACAATTCATTTGGTACTTTGTCTCCAGTTCTCCTATGCTGGGTTACTGAGTTGGAGAAAGCTGAAAAGCAGTCCCAGTCATCTCAACTGGATTTAAACTCTTTTACCCAGGCTGTGCTTCCTTGAGAAGGATTTCACAGTATGTACAGGAGCATATTATGGAAGGATTTACTTGCTTTTACTTCAACACAGGCATTATATCTTTCTGCTAAGTAGTTCTTATCAGTGAGTATAGCTCTTGCTTCTGTTGGCATGGCAGTTAAATACTTTCCAGAATATGATAGGCATGCTCATTAATCCCAGTGTAGGAAGAAGCAAATCCTGGTTGCTTGTACACCAGGACAAGCACATTATTCATCCTGTTCCCCTGCTCTCCATCCTAAGTGCAGAGCAGGGCGAGGCTCGAGCTCTGCAGTTGGGTACAAATGAGTTTAGAAAGCAGGTATGTGTTTGCCAGGGCAGTTTATGCCCCTGCAGCAAAAGTCTCAAACAAAGTAAAATTTCCATCTAAGTCCTGCATCAGTTGTTTAGCATGGGAGCTAGTTAAACATGCTCTGAGAACAAGTTAAAAGGAGCAAGTCCAGAGAAGTTAACATCCCAGTCAGCAAAAAGCTGAATTTGGTCCAATGCTTCTGCCTATAGACTCTGGCTTCCATATCTCTTTTCAAAATTCAGTGCTCATTCAGATAATCCTTTATTAACCATTAGCATGTTCTCAGACTGTATATGGGACATGACTTCTCTGATCATCAAATCTAACCTCTGGAATCAACCAGGATTAGCCACAGAAATAATTCCACTTTCCATGCATTCTTCCTTATCCTGAACACTGCTGATGATGGTGACATAATGACCTCATTAGGTGATACCTTCCATGAGTCATACTGTTAATCATGTCTCCTGCTGCTATTTTAGTAATTGAGAACTAATATAATAAATAATAATTTAATAAAGATTTGAACCTGACAGTAACTTTCATTAATCACCTATTTGCAAAGTGTGACTAGCGGGTGTGATTTTCTTGCCCCAAAATACTATGTATTTCACCTTTAATTCCTTCAGCACACTAGCTTTTGGACTTGGCTTAACATCAATCCCTGCTCTCATTCACTTGCAGAATTGCACTTATGTCTTGCCAACAAGGCCCACAAAACAGAGTGACACATGAAAAAAAGATAACATGGAAAGACATTTTACACTTTGAAAGGAGATCTTATAAATACCTGGAGATCAATCTTTATTTTTAAAAGATTAGGAGTTTCCCAAAAATGTACCAGACATAAAGAATCACCAGAAAACAATAATAAATATCCCTAAACAATGTTGCTTCCAAAGGAAGTATTCTGATTTTTATGTGGCTTTATTAGTTGTTACCACTGTTGTTTTTAGTTGGACACACTAGAACATTCAGTCAGTAGCATATATATTGAATGTCACTGAGGCAATAAGTCCAAGAGGTGCTCCCCTCTCCAGTCCATTGAGGAATATGGCAAGAGAGCTGAATCTCTGATATTCCCATCAATGAATCTGAGTAGCTAAGAATTTGCATTTCTCAAGCACTTTGTTCTTGCTTTATTTACATACATTTTATTTTTGTTCTTGCAGAAGGCCATGTGGGAATAAGTCACTTCATAGATCCTCATCCTTATGTGTTTTTCTGTAGCTTTATCCTAACAAAATGAGAAGTAGTGAAATGGTTACTCTTCCCTGCTATTTCCCCTTCTGGATTTTTCTGACTCCATAGTTACACTTACACACACTGCTGAAACTGAACTTGGCACAACTAAAATCTTAATCCACTGTACTGTGGGAAGAGCACAAAAAGACCCTGGTCCAACCTCCTGTGAGACCAGGTGCCTTGTGATTTCACTAGTTGGATCTTGAAAACCTCCAAGAATGGAGACTTTTCAGCCTGGGCACTCTGTGTCATTATTTCATGGAGTTAATAAAACATCTGGCTTGTTGTAACCTCTGCCCCAAAGACGCTCTGATTTGGTGTCTTTAGAGCATCATCATGCTAGAAAAATAGCATGTTTGATCTTGTATTTCCCACACTCTAGGCAGCCTCAAGGTGTAATCAGGATTCTGACTGTCCTGGGAAGTCTCAGAAAGTCAGAAATGATATAAAGGAGGAAAGACAGTGTGAAGATCAGGTGTTCTCTTCCCCCAAAGAATTAACTAAAGTGTTGCTGTGTTGTCTGTCACAGATGTTTGGATCAGCTCTGAGAAGGTGGGTCTGTGCAGGGGAGCTCAGGCAGGTGGGACTAGGTGTACACAAGGCCAGAGACAGAAGACATGAGAATTTTGAATAGATCATGAAGCGTAGACAGCACCAGCAAAGATGGCACAGCCAGCTGTGGACACAGCTGTGGTACAGCAGTACTGTTTCAAATGGCCAGACTGTGCTGGTGAAATGAAGAGGGAAAAGCTAAACCTGCCACCACTGTCATGACCCCTGCTAGAAAGCACAACCCTTCTGCTTCTGTCTTCTGCAGTGTATCCTCAGCTGGACCCCTCTCCCCCGTCCCTGGAGGAGGAGGGAGGAAGGAGGATCACACTTCACTCACCCTTGGTTGGGCCTGGGGCTGCACTCTCTGGGCTCTTGCTTGCATCTCCAGTGGGTTTAATTTAGGTTTCAGCCCTATCATTTTATTTTCCTATGGGAGCTATGACAGCAATAATTAGAAACCCAAAGGCCTCTAGTGTTATTAACTGGGACTAAAGTCTGTCAATGAAATGTATTACAATATCGCCAAGGCATACAATATGTATGGTTGGTTTTCTCTAGAGGTTAACACATTTACTGTTTGGGAAGCCCCTTTAATTTCTCTACAGTCCCTCTAATGGCTTTTCTCCCTTACAAAATGAACTCTCATTTTTCTCCTGAGGTGACTTGCTTTAAATGTTGAAATCCTTTTTCCAAATGGAATTCTTGTCCAGCAAAACTGCTGTGTCACTTTGCCCTGGAATCTGGCATTCCCGGCCTGTATCAGCAATAGTGTGGTCAGCAGGACCAGTGATTGTCCCCCTGTACTCAGCACTGGTGAGGCCACACCTTGAACCTTGTGTTCAGTTCTGGGCCCCTCAGTAAGAGACATTGAGGCGCTGGAGGGTGACCAGAGAAGGGCAATGGAGCTGGTGAAGGCTCTGGACAACAAGTCTTGCAAGGAACAAACAACCAAGGGAGCTGAGGTTGTTTAGCCTGGAGAAGAGGAGGCTCAGGAGGGACCTTATCGCTGTCTATAGCTGCCTGAAAGGAGGTTGTAGCAAGGTGGGGGTTGGTCTCTTCTCACACATAAAAAGCAACAGGCTGACAGGACAAGTTGCACTAGGGGTGGTTTAGATTGGATATTAAAAAAGATTTGATCACTGAAAGAGTTGTTCAGCATTGAAAGAAGTTGAGCCACCAGCCCTGGGGGTGTTTAAAAGACACTTATATGTGGGGCTTGAGGCCATGGTTTAGTGGTGACCTTGGCAGTGCTGAGTTAATGTTGGACTTGGTGGTCTTCAAGATTGTTTCCAACCTAAATGATTTTGTCATTCTACATCTCTCACCTCTCACCTTGAGTGTTTGTTTGGACCTCGCTTTCACAGAAAGTGCATGGCCAGGAGGTCCTCGAGATCACCTTCTGCGATCTCGTGTACATCACAGGTGTCTCCATTCCACTGAGCTACTGCTGTGTGGAAATGGTGTGCTGAAACTGGGGCAGCGAAATGCCTCTCAGTCTAAGGGCAACTTCATTCTTGGAAACCCAGACCTCTCCTTGACAGATTGTTAATTATCTGGCTTGAAAATGGACTAATAAACCACCTCTGCTGCGAGGTGTGTTATTTCCCAAAATGTTTCCCAAGCTGTGTGTCAAAGCATGCCTCCAACCTGAACCCTGAGGCTCCCAGGCAGAGAAGATCCTGCAAGATCGGGGAGTTTTCTATAAAGTACAGATAAGTAAGGAAATAAAGCAATACTAGATTGTCATATTCCTCCTGAAATGGACTTTTCAAGACTTGCTTCCTCAAAATCAAAAGGCATTGGTTTGATTTTTCTCATCAGTGTATCACATTTTCTGATTGCCGAACAGTAAGAGGCTGAAAAGAGTTATTGTTTTTCTATAGAAGAAAAGGTTTATTTAAAAAACTTGTTATTTCTGGACAAGTAGAGACACTTAAATGAGGGGATATTGTAGGCTAACATTTAATAATGCAATAAGGAAGGACAGGAATCACACAATAAAACAAATAAAAGTAATTTTAATGTGATTTATTGAAAAGAACAAATGGATTGAAAATGCTATTGAGCTGCACAAAACCAGCAACACGCGATTTATTACAAGTTCATTTCTCTTTCTCTACCAGGTTAGGGACTTCTTCCCACTTGCTTTTTCAGTACTGAATATCAGCAAGGGAAATAACAGTCTGCCTCCCCACAGCTTTCTGAGCTGATGAGCTGATGAGCTGTTGCTTTTGAGATTCAGCTCTCTTTCCAGTCTGAGGTTTTGGGTCTGTGAGTGACCTATGCTACAAGCAAAGCAGGAAAGTTAATACTGTTCTTAATTAATCTCTCCAGGATTCATTTATGTTTATGCAAATGAGGAAGAGGACAACTAGGTAAACGTCTGCAACTGTCAAAAAGCTGCCGGTGATTGCACAGCTACGACCAAGTGCTGAAATGATTGCTGCAGCAGTGAAGCAAGGAAATCTCAAAGAAGAGGCAATCACATGTGAGGCAGGAGCTTTCCCCATTCTCCTCCAGAGAAACTGAGCTATTCCAGATGTTCCATTTCTGAACTGCTTATGAACCTTGTACTATTGTAAGCTCAGGCATTCGCAGATTATTTATTGTACTTTTTATTGTGCCTTTGCTGCTCACCCAAGGTGATGGAAATGAATAAATTCTATTTAATTTTACCTTTTCTGTATTGTATAATCTATCTTTTTTATATGGATGTAGCTGCTTGGTCTCAGGCTCCAAAGGTATTGCAATGCAATTCTCCCTGTGTGCGTGTGTGAATATTCCCCTACAAGAATGAAAATTATTAATCAGTTGTTATATTCCCTCCTGAAACTAATGAAAAATATAAAATATTTTTATGATGGATGTGAATAATAGGCATTGCCACCCACAACCTTCCTCAATCCTTCTGCGATGCAGGTGGGGTGTCTCACATTGCATGCAAGGCAAGAAAGTGAAAACCAGTGGGGAGAGCAGCTCTGGGTGCCTCCAAGCTCCTCTCATTTCATTAGATGCAGAGCTCCTGTCTGGGAGCTGTATGTGGGCTGGATGCTGATATTCCCTATAGGTATGTTGTCTTTCCATAGATGTTCATCCACTAATGTGTATGAATAGATACGCTATGCTCATGATTCATGACTGATGACTTCTCAACTCATAAGAAGTTGTCATGTGAGGCTGTGGTTATCTGTAACAGTGGCAATAATGGTGCCAAAATGGGACATGGAGGCTGAGGAATAACATAAAGGTTGTGCTCTACCCTTCCTATTTTGTCAGCCTCCCATGTTGGAAATGTGTCATTTCTGCAAACCTTTCTCAAGTATGTTGGGAGGTGGATGGAGTAGTTAGACTCTCATCATAAACTCTGTCCAAGAAGAGGCTTGGAAGGATTTTTAGTAAAGGGCTTTTCTGCAATCCAACACTTTGCCTCCATGGTTGTTGCTTGTCCCCCAAAAGCACCATAAAAAAGGCTGTTGCCATTGCCCAATGCAGATCTGCCTGTAAAGATACCTGGGTTTCTTTCAAATAAGCTAGACAGAAGCATTACAGCTTCAGGATGGTGCTCAACCCAAACTCACCACAAACATGAATAACCCCTCTCTGGAGCACCATGCAGGAAGAAGTGGGATGAATTGCAGCTCTGAGCTAATGCAGATCCATCTGGTGTTGCAGCAGAATGTGTTAATGAAAGGTCTCATTCGCTCCAGCTGCAACTATTTCATTCCAGGGATAAAGAAAAAAAAGAGTAATATTTGATTTCTTAGTCATAATCAAGCAATGTTTTTATAAAATAAAAGGTTTAAGAGAAATGTTATATCAAATATGAAAATTTAAATATCAACATAAAATAATATATTTGATATAGATCAAAGAGTAAATATATAATAATCATTCAGAGGGATGAAAAAGAGATCATGATTCTTCCTCTTGGCATCCTTGGTGGTTGATTGAGAAATGACAAAGCATGTCCTGTCCTGGCTAGAGCTGTTTCAGTACCTCAGTTTTCCCACTCTTGAAAAAATGTGATGGAAATATCTGGTTGTCTGACTGAATCCCAATGACAAGACAAACAGCCTTGAGAGTACAACACCCAGAGCTGTTTTACAGAACTGCAACCATTGAAATTTGGGGTTCTTTTCTTGGAGCTGGCAACCAAGGGATGCCAACAAAACCACAAAAAAAGCAATTTCAGTAATTCCAAGAGACTCAGCTGGAAAAGGAAAGACTGAATTAAAATTGTCTAAAATTTGGCTAAGCTGAGGTGAGAGCCCAAGTCCTCACATCAATGAGAGGACTGATAACCCACTAGGAGATGTAGATGCAAGCCTTTATAAAAATTTCTTTTTTGCTAGCACTGCTGCCCTACCTATAAGTTTTACTGGTACTGTGTTTTCCCTCTAGTTACTGGTTAGCCTCTGGTCCTGCCACAAGTCTTTCCAGGTCTCAAGTGAGATCAGAGCAGAGCTGCAAGATTGGAGCCCCAGGGGAGGACTTCCCCATCTAGCCTAAGGATTGTGCTTCAGGCACGAGGATTTAGGCTTAGGCCAGGATCCTGGGCAGCGTGTTAGGCAGTTGCTGAGGCTGCTGTTACAACAGCTTTGTGCATGTTTATTGACAGAAAATCAAAAGTAAGAAGGACTCAGTCCCCTGTGAACTCTGGTGGCCATGGACAGACTTTTTCCTTTAATTCACGGAGACTGTTGGGGAGAAAAAGGCTGAGAGATTTCAGTTCCTTTGAGAGTCTGGGTTTAAACTCACGTGACGATATTGGAAAACATACACTTAAAACCAGATTTAATGCTAGAAGGTAAATTACTTCTTCAGAGTAAACCACAAAAAGGAGTCATTGGACTAACCTGTCTGGTTAGTCATGGTCATGGTCACCTGTTTTTTTTTTTGCTTAACAAAAAATACATTTTCACGAGTATAAAGATTCTATGCTTATCTTCTGGTAAAATTACTCCAGTTGGATGTTACATTAATGAAAATGCCAGACGTGCCATAGTTGAATGTCAACACGGGAAGTAACACTTAAAAGGGAGCTGAGCATGCTTAGCACTTTGTTTGAAATCAGGCCAAGACCACTAGGATTTTGAGGGATAATGAGCCACAGATCCAGCACCTTAAAAAATTATTAAAATGTTAAATAATTCTGCTCTCAATCAGTCCCTACTGATTGTATGAAGCAGTCCACTGCTGATATTACTAAACAGAATACATTCCGTATAATTGCCCCTCCCCATAATTTTGTCTAATCATGGAAAAAACCCTGCATGGCTAAGCTTAAATATTAAAATCATGAAGCCATGGGATGGTGTAATGCTACGTGTGTGCTGTGGTAGTGAGATAAAGTGAAAAGTAATTGGAAACAATTTCATTGGACACAGCAAAAGTTTGGCATCGCATTTCTGATGGACCTGCGTGTGCAAGAAATCCATTTGTTACAATGGCAGCAGGGCTGTCTGCACAGACCTACAGCTTTTCTCTGCACCGCCAAAAAGGAGGCTGCCAAATAAGGGGCTGCTCTGAGGACAGGAGCTCCCTAGAGCCCCCTCTGTTTATCAGCAGATCCCAAATCGGACTTCAGGTATGCATTCATTTGGTTTAATCAGCAGGAATAAAGTTACACAAACACTGTTGTTCTGATCCGCTCAGCTGTCAGATTAGTCTGCAATGGCCACTGAGCACCCAGATGCAAACACACCTCTGACCTAAACCCTCTCCCTCTGTCACACTGAGTACTTCCAGAATACTCATCCAGCCACGGTTTGAAGAACCAGCCTGTTTTACAAAAGGCACGGGCGTGTTAACAAAGAGGTGCTAGAGGCGCGCAGGACGCAGATGAGTGTGCGAGTTGCGGGGCGATCCAGCCGGACCCAGGCGGTGCCGGCTCTCAGCAGGGACGGCTGCACAGGGCTGCCAGCGCCGCAGCCAACCTCGTACCGCCCGGCTGCAGGCACTGCAGCTCCCGAGCCTCTGTCCCTTCCACTTCCAAGAGCTGCCAGGGAGAATGAACCTCATCTTCTCTCCACTTACAGAAACATGTGGTTGCCATGGGGGGAATAGGAGAGAGGAGGATCTCTTAGTAGCATAATCCGATTCAACTGAGGTTCGGCTCGCGCCGAAACCAGCTGGCTTTTTGCCCAGAACAGAGAATGAACTTTACAGGATTCCGAGTGAGTGAGCCCCATCTTCAAAAGCATTCCTCTGGTAAAGCAACATGCTCCCCCGGATCTCATCTGAAGACCTGTTAGATGGAGGCTGCTGAGGTACTCAGAGTAAAACGAAGTGTTAAACATTGATATTGACAAAAGGAAGAGTTCCTATAAACAGACATTACCGACCTGAAATCTAAAAATTAAAAAGGAAAAGGCAAATGTGATTTCGAGGATCGCATCTATCTGATTTCCCTGGGGGATGCTTCATGGCTTTACAACCACATTTCCCTGCTTATTATGAATGTTCATTTCATCTTCACAGCTTTGTGTAAGGTTCACACAAACAGAAACATAGGGGAAGAAATTATTGACAAAAATAAGCAGAAGGGAAAAATAGAATGAAGAAGGTGAAATTCAAATGTATGTAACTTACAGGACTCAGCAAAATTATCATGTAGTATGTTTCAGAGAGACATGATCGATTTAAAAGACACCTATTCTGATCCTAATTCAACTTTTGAAGTGAAATGTCTTTAGAGTAAGAAATAGTAAACCCACGTTCATTCAATTTCTTTTCAGGGAGTCTCCCCGTATTTGAAAGAGACAAACACAACCCTGTAACAAGCCTTGCCCAGGCATGAACTTCCAGTGCACTGTCTCTATGAAAAATGTATGGAGCCCTGAACTTTACAGAGACTGCCATGCCTCCCTCAGTCCCTTACGTGCCTCCGGCAGTGAAAGAGCCAGGGTGTCGTTCAGAGGCGATTTTTTTCTTTACACTTTTCCCAGTTCGCTGAAGACGACACCGTGTTTCAGAGGACAAGTGTACGGCAGCTCCCGGGTGTTCACACACAGCACCGGCCAGCGGAGGAAGCGCCGTGCCGCCCAGCTGTGAGCATCCCCAACCCAAAAAACCCAACTAAACGCCCCCACAAAGACAACTAAACACCCCCCAAAAGACAACTAAACACCCCAAAGAAAACCGATGATCATTTAACGGGGCGAAGTTCGGGGCTCCCCGCTCGCCCCCGGCGCGGCGCTCAGCGGCACGGCTCGCGGGGCGGGCGGGATTCCCGCGGGAGCCCCGAGGAGCAGCCGCTCCCTCCCGCGCTGCCCGGGGGTCCCGGCGCGCTGTCCCCGCGGGGAGCGGGGC
>VZRM01007011.1:1307775-1329865 GCA_013397955.1 Grantiella picta
ACATCCCCGCTGCCGCACCCGGCCGGTGGCGGAGGCGCTGCCGGGGAAGCTGGAGCGCGGGCGGCGGGCGAGAGGGCGGCGGGCAAGGGGAAGGGGAAGGCGCTGCCCCTGGGGCTCCCGACCGGGCTCTGCCAGCTGCGGCCGGGCGCGGCCTCATGCTCCGGGGTGCCGGGTGGCGTCGTGTGGGATCTCTGCCCGATTCCGAGCAGCTCGGGGAGCAGCACGCTGGGGCTGCTGGCGAGAGGCGAGCCGCTGGGCTCTCCCCTGCGTGTGGCTCAGAGTGGTCAGTGCAAAGACGGGAAAACTGCAGAGTACTCGCAGTAAATTATTTCACCGAAGGCACAAGAAAACGCTGGCACCATCTTAGTTAATCCTTTACGCTCCCCTCTCTGTCGGTTGTTTCTTTTGCGCTGCATTTGATAAGGGCAGAGGGTTTTACTACAAAACAGAGTCCATCCAGTGCCTAACCGGTTGCTCTTCTCCAGAAGGAGCTCCTGTCTGAAAAGGCAGCTGGAGCTATCACTTCTGCCTAATGAGTCTTAGGTGCTAAACAGAGCAGTAGCAGCAGTGGGATGGTTCGTACCAGGGCTGGCCTCATTGTCCCGGCTTTAGTTTTAGATACGCGTGACATGGTCGAGCCACTGAACCCAGCTCTTCTCAATGGGTATATTAGGTTTGAAGACGAAGGTCGTTGACCCTTATAAGCTTTTAAATATTAGGAATTTACAGTTCCTAGAAGTGTTACATTGTTAAAGATACGTGAAGCTATTTGCTCTCAGAACATCCCTCATTACACGCAATTAATTAACTGTTACCATTCTAGGATGATTCCCCAAAGCTTCAGTAGCAGAGGAAATATTTATCTTTTGTTATTTGAGCATGACAAGGGTTGAAAAGAAGTTGAAACGAGTAAGAGCTGCTTCAACTCAATTACACATTTTCTTGTTCACATGCATTTTGCAACTCTCAATACAGTCAGATTGACTCAATTCCTCAACCCAACAGTCCCGTGTCATCTTAGGCATCCTGTGCTTGCAAAATCTCACTCTCCTTCTGCTTGGTCATCCTGAGGTGTGTGTCAGTCCTGAAATAAGACACTAGAGAAAAGATGTTTTCCCAGGGGCAGCGAGAGAAAAATGAAGATATGGTGAAGAGATCATATACAAAAGCAATAGGATCTATAGGATATCCTGTGGAAGGATAGTAATAATGACCTCTGAGGAGTCATCAAATTGACCACAGTCTTCATAGCTAGGGGGTGTTGGATTAATTCATATAGTTTAAGCAGTTATCATGCTTATGTATGGATATGGCTGAGCCATAGATAAAAGAGTCAAATCAATATTTATTGTTCTTTAGATATGATTGTATGATTGGAATGAGATTACCTAGGGTGTGGTGAGGTTTTTTTTTTTGTTGTTGTTTTTGTTGGGTTTTTTCCTTTTTTTTTCTTTTGCTGCGGGGGGTAAAAGGGCAGAAACTTGCTCTGGTGAACAAAGTTCAAATCTGTTCTGATTCATAAACTTGAATCTAGAAATGAGGTCTCCCATTGCCCACAATCATGATTGTGATCTTATCTCCTCCTCAAACATGAAATTAGAGTAAAATTTTTCCAAATTTATGTGATTTATTGGGAAGGAGAAGACTTGTTACTGACATGTTTTAATTCTTACCCAAGCCCACATTGTGTATCAATGGAAATTCTGCACAAGTTAGATTTCCTTAAGTTTCCTTCAACTTTACATGGGAACTAATATCTCAGTCCATGTAACATCACAGCTTCCATCAGTATTTCTGTTGATACAGTGAAATGAATCCTGACACAATGTTTATATCTTCATCCTCTGTGGAAACTATAGCATGCAAATACATGAGAGAAAGGAAGAAATATGTATGCCATATAGTAGGAGACCAGAACAAACCAAACATTGGCTCTTCCAATTGTTTTTCTAATGGAAAAGGGTAACACTTTCTCTGTGCTGTCTATGCTTCCTGTGCACCATTTGCTTGAGACCCATTAGTGAAAGGTTCATGACTGACTGACTCTTTGTGCTTCTGTTTCCTGCTAGACAAAGTAAGGGATCATCAGGCAAGCATCAAAATAAAAAGGTTGACAACAACTGGGGCTGACAGAAACCTGCTTATAGCTGGTTCAACCATACAGTGGTTCAGGTTGGAAGGGAACATCTTCAACTAGATCAGGCTGCTCAGGGTCACATCCAACCTGACCTTGGAATGTTTCCAGGGCTGAGGCATCTACCACATCTCTGGGCAACCTCTTCCAGAGTATCACCAACTTCATCATAAAAAATTTCTTCCTTATATCTAATCTTTTAATTTAAAACCCTTGCCCTGTCACAAGAAGCTCTGCTAAGAAGTCTGTGCCCTGTGGTCAAGGAAGAAGCAAGACAATAGGAAAATGGAGATAGACATAGAATGGCAGCAACTGAACATTGTTTCCTTCTCACTTTCTTTGTAGCAGTCAGTTCATTCACCCAGGCACTGATTTCTGAACTGCCTTCCAGGGCAATTCAGGAATTATAGAATTAAAGCAATTAAAAAAAAATAAAATTGTTTTACAAGCTATGGAAGCTTACTTTAACTTCACCTTCCAACCTTTCCTCTCTGTTCACTCAATAGATCCAGAGGTAATAGAAAAACACTGGAACAACCCCTGCAGGGTATTTGAGAGGGAATATACTGAAAGCAGAGCTGATTGCCTGTAAAATCTATTTCAGTGATCACAGCAAACACTGCACTCTGAAAAAAGTTTTCCATAACAGGAAAGCAAATAAGGACACTACAGTGAAGGGTTAGAATTATGAAGGACTGGAGATGCTTGAAGAAATGATGGAATTTACTGGAATAGTTTGTATACAAATTCTGGGCTGCCAGTGCTGGTGAAGAGGACCTGCTGCAACAGGATCAAACTTCCTGTTATCCTTGAAGTAGTTATGGTGCTTAGGGTTGTGGTTTAATGGTGGACCTGACAGTGCTAGGTTAATGGTTGGACTCAAGGATCTTGGAAGTCTTTTCCAACCTTAATGATTCTATGGTTCTGAGTTGGGAGCGGATGGCTTTGAATTGTTGTTCCATTAAGTGGAAATGTTGCGGTGATTACATACTGTTGATATGTTCCTCGACCTGTGACTTACACCCATGGTCCATAAAACCCATCTGGCAGGGCCCTGCTTGGTACCTTCCTTGTGACATTTCCTGAGCATGTGTCCCTGACTGACCCTGCCCTGCTGTGTTGCAGGGGAGAGCAAGAATAATGATGGCTGCTTGATTGCTTGCTTCCCCAAACTTCTGTGAAGTCAAAATTGGACTCCACCAACTCTGTCTGCTTGTAGAGGACTCCTTAATAAACAGTGACTGACCTGCTCCTCATTGCCTCCCACCTATAGTGGAAAGCAGGAAAATAAATCGTGTGGTTTGGAGTTCTGTGGCTCTCTGTACCTCCACCCTGGCACCCACATATTTCAGAGATACCTGTTGGTGGGTCTCAACTCGCTCCATCTGGCTGTATCCAGCTGTATCCAGGGGGCTTGTGTCCCTTTCCTCCACTCTCTGGGTGATCTGAAGGGCAGAGAATCACCTGGCAGATGCTGCCTGTGGCCTCTGAAAGTTTTTGAACTAATTTACAGGTTGATCTCATGCTGAGAAGTCTGGTTATCTCTTCTTTAGAGGAACTGGACAGACAATAAACATTGCTGAAACACAGGGGGAGCAGGTTGCTAAGTAATCTCTTTGGGGGATTCTTGCAAATTGTCTCTAAATGAGAGCCAACAAGTGAGATACCTGCTTATACATGGACATTATCTGTGTAGTCCTGGGCAGCAGGACAGGGAGGGAAAATGTAGTTTCTGCAAGCAAAATGAGTTAATATCTTTAACTCATTTTACAAGTTATTTTAGCTAAGTAAATGAGATTTTTCCTGGAAACAAAAAATACCATAGCCATGTCAATGAACTCAGGTTTCCAGAGAAATGTCTAAGGCACTGCTTTTGTATTGCTTTCCTTGACAAGGACTTTTTCAGAAAGCTAGATGGCACATGCATATTCCTGGGTTTACCCACTTTCTATCTCTTAGTGCTTCCTTAAGGAATACTAGCTATAAAATCTAGCTGCGCCTTATCTTGCTGTTTCAAGGTTGTCTTCGTGGGCCTTTTCTTGCAGGCAGTTGCTGAACAGCACTTTGTATTTCTCAGAAGTTTCCCAAAAATAATATCAGAATATTAGAGACATACTCAACTTGAATCAGAAAATGGATAATAGTTATTTCAGCCATTCAATCCATTGCATCTTTTAAATAGCTTTGTAGTTACGTTCTCTGCACTAGCGAATTCCAAAGGCTGTCTATGGAGCAGTGTGACTTTCTCTGAGTCTTTGCTCACTTATTTACTTCATGTAAAAAATTTCAGCCTTGTGCATAAAACCAGTGCATGGTCTAATTACTATCTTAGGAAAAGGTAGAAAAGAAACGTTTTAATAAGTATAAATTCATTAAACTAGGCAGTGATTTATTGAACAAAATTATCTGAAGAAAAGCAATTTACGTTTGTTTTTTTTCTTTTTGAAAGAAAGCTTGTCTGTTTGAGTGCAGTCCGAGTAAAACTTTTGATTTTTTAGTATGTTACAGGCCTGATTCATCCCTGATACTGGAGTAGAGGAAGAGTTTGGCCCACTAGCTGACTAACTTTGAACTTGAACCATGTGTCAAAGCTACTAACTCTTGAGAGATGAGAGCTGTTTAAATGGCTCTGCAAGTATCAAAAGCTATAACCCAATGTGGTTTTTTTTCCCTAATAATGTGCACCTGCATAATAAATCACACATAAGGATTTTATGTACTAAAAAGAACTTGGAGCTGAATAATAATAAAATTGAGACAATGTGTTTCATTGCCCCAAAGCAAAAACGTCTTTCAGTTGACTGATCAGAGAGGCAAACAAACCAAATAATTTATGGCATTTTTCCTTAATGAAA
The DNA here is from genome assembly GCA_013397955.1 of Grantiella picta. Taxonomy (NCBI): domain Eukaryota; kingdom Metazoa; phylum Chordata; class Aves; order Passeriformes; family Meliphagidae; genus Grantiella; species Grantiella picta. The sequence continues at coordinate 1,312,765 of VZRM01007011.1, forward strand.
AGCAAGTCAAGGATCAAACACATCATTTTTGAATCCAAAAAAAGAGTGAGTACTCATGACCTTCAGTTGCTTCTCTTTCTTCTTCAAAACAAAAGAATTTGCTTCCTTTGGGATTTTTATTCTTGAAAAGTACAAATAGCTCCTCAAAGTCCACCCAGAATAACAGTGACTGTAGAAAAATGAGCCTGAGCTCAATTCAGATAGCCATAGTTCTCCTTTTAGGTAAAAATATTTATACCATTCTGAAGTATGTCAAAGAAAATGAGATCAGAGCATAGATAAAGCAACTAGGTTGGCTTTTTTGTGCCTGTTAGTATTATTCTTTTTGGTCGAGGAAGTGGGAAGGTCATACCTGCCTGTAGGAAAGCATGCTGGTGGAGGATATAGAAATGAAGTGATGAAAAATTGTCCACTCTTTCCTTTTCTCATTGCTTTACTTGTAATCGCCATTTTGTAAGCAAATGACTTCTGCAAATTTGCTGTGTTCCCAATAATTTGGTTGCATAAGGGAAATACCTGTAAAATGGGAAAAAAAGATGCTCTTGCCCTTCTTCAAACAACTTATTTCAGTGCAGGCACCCTTACTTACTGGCATGCCATGGTACACTTACAATGCTTTGATTTAGGAGTGAAGAACAGCTAAAGTACATAAAGTTTCCCCATGTTGTAGCATGCACTGAAAATCTGTCCAAGTTTGGTTTCAAAGTGTCTAAGTGTCATTTCCTAACAGATTTAGAAGCCAGGATTGGAAAGCTTTGTCCCTCTTGCCTTGTTTTTACTCCTGAGATTTTCCACTTTAGGAGATACAAGCCTTGCTGGTCCTGTTCTGAAGTAGGAATTGTTTGAAGTGATTTGATATGGGAAGTGCACTGTAATCCAAACCAAACAGTTCCCATACTGACTGGGAAAAGACTTTCCCTAGGAGGGGCAATTGGGCAAGGCAAAATATGTGGGTGTCTTCTGTCTACCTATGACATTCAAAATGCCGGTAATTACTGGGTTTCTGTCTGTAAGTGGGAATTTTTGACACTGGCTGTGCTTTGGGCTTTGGGAAGGGGTTACTGCCTCTTGAACTAGGGGGGTTTCAAAGGAGCAGCACCATAAATGGCTTCATAGAGAAAGCGGGAGGAATGGACAGAGTGGCTCTTATGGGATGGACAGAGCAGCTTTAATGTGCTAATGAGGGGAAGGCCAGATGCCAGCAGCGATCAGAAGGGCTCTTTGTGGCTCTGTCTCTTTGGAGATGGCTGGAGTCTCTGTCCTTATCGGGGTTGTTTCTGCAGGCAGAGGGAAACACTGGGGCTATTAGTGAGGTGTTCCCTTCCTTTAAGTCAGCAGATAGCCTTACAGATTAGCACTTGAATACTGATTAGGGCTCATTACCAGGAAAGCTTAGAAAAAAGAAGTTGCTGAAGAAGCTTGACAAAAATCTACAAAAAAATCAGCCCTCAAGCTCAACAACAACTGAAGTCTCATGCTCAAAGGCTTGTGAGCTGAGCTCAAACTCAGCTGAAATCACCTGTTGCAAGAACAGCTGTATGGGGACTCATAAATTGCTATGACTGTAAAGTGTGTTAGTATTGGTGGTTCTGCGATTCACGTTGTGAGCTGCTTACTCTACCTGTCTGTGCTTATTTATGTCTGTCATCCATCTTGCTGAGATTTTTACTGAAAACACTTAAAGTTTTGAAGTTCGTCTTTCAGCTTTCTCTGACATGGTTTCTCCTGTGATTTAAGAAAACACTTCTTCAATACATATTTGGTCTCAGTCATTTTCTCAGAGACACCAAATGATTGAGGTAGCAGGTTTGAGTCCCCTGCATCACCTTTTCCTCAGTGCAGGAGAGAGCAATCCCCCAGCCTGGCTGTGCTCAGTGAGCTCACCTGCACAGCAACGCTGTGCCGTACATCTGCAAGGAGTGTGCCAACTTTTTGGGATGTGCCATGGCACACGGGACTAACCAAATAATTTCCTGGAGGAGGTGGGTGAGCCTTGATCTCACCAGAAAGGTCTGTTCACAAATGATGCTATGCAGGCTCCACAAGAAAAATAGTAACACTTATTAAGACAGTCTTCTGTTTGTAGCTGATACAGTAACTTCAGTCCTTAATTTCAGATTCCCCTTGGTGTGGTGGTCAGTTGCTTACTTATACTGCCTGTTCCCCATGAAATGTGAGAGGTCACACTCCACCTTCAGATAGGTCTGACCTGTGGCAACCTGAAGGAACTTAGGAGCTGGACAGTGAATCCTCTCTTTTGCTATAACTTTTTTTTCCCCTGACAGAAAATGCAGATGAGTCAAAACCATGTCAAGAAGGATTGGGCTTTCTCAAGACTGCATGTTCAGTAAGGCTTCTTATGTCCAGACTAGATGTTTTTAGACGTCGAGCAAGTAAGACTTCATAGTAATCTGATGGGAGTACTTACACAGGAGACCATGTTTAACTCCGCTTTGCTGCATCCCTGAAGGCTGCTCTGAACATAAGTACTGTGAGGTTTCCTTGGTATGAAGAACCTCAAAATATCATGGTTTTGTCCTAATGCAAAACACGAGAAATTTTGAAAATTCAATGTTTAGAACTAGAAGATGCTTCTTTCCACCTTCCCCCACCCCAGCTCATCTTCCAAGGCATTTCAGACTCCAAGGTGTTCATTTAGAAAAGCACACTATGCTTGAAACAGATTGCTGCATCTCTAATGCAGATAAATTAAGTAGTTTATGTCCAGCAGCAAGACCATAACCCTAGTGTTAATTTCAGCCTGTAAGACAGTATTAGCTGATAATGGAATGAAAACAAAATTTGAAACATTTGTAGTGATGGCTATTGGTTTACTTAGTCCTCTTTTGTGTTCATTTGTCAAAGAAGCTGTGGTGTGTGTGTCCAGAAGCTTCACTGTATGTAATTGGACTGCACTGATTTTAAAAGGATGCTGTCTTCTGTGCCACGTTCATTTTTGTTACTTTTCTCATCTGGCAAGTTTTTTTTTAATGGAAATTGACTTTTTCTGCTTTCCATTTGGTAGAAAGGGAATATGAGTTAAGAGGGGTGTAAATGTTTCACCTCTTTAGTTAAATAGAGAAGAAGCCATTGACTTTGTGGGAGGGAGATACCACAATCTGTTCCTGCTCTCATATCTCTTAAACAACCTCTTTGAAGCCGAAGAGATCTTTACAGCTCTGCTGCTGGATCTCTCCAGCCTAATAACTAAAATTCTGATCCTTAATATGGCCTTGGGGTGGCTACCTCAGACCTTTTCAGGGGAATGGGGAGTTTGAGGGAGCTGGGATGAGCTGAAGGAGAGTGGTGGCTGCAAGGTAGAAGAAGGGGGAGTTCTGTCTCCTTTTTTTTTGAAGAGAGGAGGTAGATGTCTAACTCTTCACAAGAATGCTTGAAGTGAGTCACTGAAAGGTAGGGGCCAAATGCTCCAAGGAGGGTAAAGCATAAGCTGTACCTTATTCAATGCTTTCTGGTTTTTACCAAGATTTCAGTCTTTGTCTGCCCAGGTGCCTCTGTGGCTTTCCCATGGTGAAATATTGTTCAGCATGGATCTTTTGGGTTTCTTTTGCCCTGTGATGGTGAGACAAATGCTAGAAAATGCTTACTAAAATTAAATTAATTACCTTGTGATTATTTTAAGCCCTGGTATTTTATGGAGTTTAAACAGTTCTGTATTTTCAGTGGCTTCTGCAGCCTGATTTAGGCCATTTCCCTTCCAAAATCTCTTCTTACTAGAATTTGAGTGCTGCAATGAAACTAAGGGTTTCTTTCCTGTTGCTCCTTTCCTTGTCTTTCTTGGCTGCTGATGCTGCTACAGACATGAAATGCTTTTGATTATGTTTTTTTTTAACTCCCTGCTGCCAGTATATTAAGGTCTGTAGGGATTGTCCTGGGTAGATTGAAAGTGAGAAAGGACAGCAAATAGCAAGTAGAGTGGGAAGAGTTGAGCAGTGAGCTGGAAAATATTTTAATGGGTGTGGGATTTGATACTTGAAGGAAATAAAACTTTAATGTTGTAGCTATAATTTTCATCAGACTGGGTATGAGAATTAAGTACCCTCTGGCAGAAAAAGTTTCCAGGCTTCATCTAATATAATGGGGGAAAAGCCATCACCCAAATATATGTAATGATCAACTGAAGTGCCTTCTTTTCCTTCATAACCTACCAGACATGCACAGGTCAGGTTTTGGATACCTGACCTCTGCTGCCAGGTGCTTGATGTGCTGAGTGGGATGCTTTGTAGAAAAGGGTCTTTCACCATTTGCAGAAGTGCTGTCTGGCTTGTCCCAGAGCAGACAACACCTGTGGGCAGCCCTGGAGACCTTGTTTCATTGCTGCCTCCTCACATTATTCTGCCAAAGCTGCTTTGCTTTGATTTAGTGCTCACCAGCATTTTTTTGACAGTATACTTCAGGGGTTTCTTTTTGGGTGCAGTTTGTGGTGGGGGAATCATGTCTTCAAGGACATTCAGTAGATTCCAGGACATTTGGAGGATTTAATCTAGAAGCACGGGGCAGGGTGGTGTGATGGTTGTCATACATGTATGAAGGCACCTCTTACTGGCATTGAAAAAGAAAATTCCAGGTTTTCTCTCATTTAAACATAAAGGTGAGAGCAGAAAAAGTGTTCTGTAGCAGAAATGCACTCAAGGAGTGAGGCAGAGTGGTTAAGGTAAGATACAGTGCCATGAAGTAGTGTTTGAAGGGTTGCCAGAAATGGAAGAGTTACATTGGATTTGTATTAACCAAGCAAAATCTCTGGGGTACAGAGTTGCTCCTGCTCTAGAGAGGTTACTTGAGTTTAAGCCACCAAGTAATTCCCTAATGATTCACTTGAAAAAAAGGACTCTGTGTCCGTGACTGTGTGAGCATGTGAGATCTTTTAGTTACCTAAAATCAACTTCCCATTATGAATAAATAAATTCTAACACATTCTAATTCATAGAAGAATTTCTGTTAAATTTGATGTCTGAAATTGTCCATACATATCGATTTGGTATACATTACTGTGTTAATGGAACTTATTATTACTCAGCTAGATTAATTTATTAGATTTATCCCTACATTACAACCTATAGATGCATTAAGACATGAGCCCACTGAATCAATACCAATTTCTTTTCTCATTTATGAATGTTCTTACTAACATCCAAAACACTGTTACACTCAAGAGTATTTAGCTGCCATTTATTGTGAAGCATTACACTCTGACAATTTAAAATTTGTCTTCTTTGTCTTTTAATGATTATTTTTTTCCACGTATGTGGGCACTTGCTTGAACAAAATGCCATGCAACTAGCATCAAATGAGTCCATGATCATAGTCTAGTCATTGATATTAGCAGCAACTTAGGTATTTGCAAGGTTAGGACTCCGAGACCACACCTAGTCTTTCATATGCGTTCTGGCTGCTGTTCTGTGTGGCAGGCCCGAAGCAGGAGAGGGAACAAAGGCACAAATGTAATTTAAACTACGTTGCCTGCCAAATGTAGTGTATTTGCCTGTTTTCCTTTGAGCAGTGGCCATGCATGCATTTATCTTTCAGAGGCAGCAGTGTTAGGCTGAGGAGCAGTTGCAAAGACCAGCTGAGATGGGTGACTGATGTGGAGTTTGTTCACTTGTTTCCTAAACCTGAGCTGTTGAAAGCTCTTGGTGGGAAGTGAGAGAAATGGGGTCCAGAAGAAGTCTGGGTGAAGAAGGCTATTTGATCAGCTCTGCCCCTGCTCCCAGTTCAAGACTCCTAGACAGCACTGATGGCAGGGAGAGATAAGTCTTCAGACAGTCCTAAAACTGGCATTTCTCTTCCCATCACAACTCCAGTGCTGCATGGGAATAATGTCCTTCCTTCCTCTGGATGGACCAGAAGTGTTCTGTAACTCTCAGGAAGAGAATTGCAAAGACTGGTTGGTCTCAGCGTAGCCTTCTATGCAACTCAAAGCAGCTCACCAGATATTTATGTGGAGAAATCTCCAGCAGCTGCTTACACAGAGAGATAATGCTTCATCCAGTGGTCTGTAAGGCGAAACTCTGTAAAACTCACTCTTCTCCAGGCAGTCTTTCTTGATTTCCAGTAAAAGTTGTTATATTCACTGAGTATACTGCTTATCTCACCAGTTTTTGGCCTGTACTTAACTGTTCCTGATGTAGCTGCTGCTTGTGCACCACTGCAGCTGCTGGGGATTAAAAGCTAAAGCCTGATAAACAAAATACATAATGCACAAAAGGATCAGCCAGGTGATAAAGGGAAACTGAGCAGAAAAAAAATCACCCAAAAATATAATGTATAAGTATGATGGAGAAGTAGGCATCAGAGTTAGAGAAATGGTGAGCTGCCCCATGAATACTGTCTGCCTGATCCAGCTGTGGGGTTTGGGACCAAAGCCAGAGCAGGGTGATTTGTGTCATCCTGACTGTGCTTGACTAAAAGTTACAGGGCAGCTGGTGGACAAAATGCAGCTTGACCAGCCTGTTGCAGTGCAGGATAGGGAGGGGTGGGCTTCTGCTTGTTTTGTTTTCAGGAGAAGCTGTATTGCAGCAGCAGATGAGGAGAAATACAGTGTTTCAAAGGACTTGGAAAGAAGTTACATGCAGTAGCTCCTGATTTACAGTCCAGAATTGAACACCAATTGGTTTTTTGGCCCTCGGCAAATCTCTCAACCTTGCTGGGTCTGGTTCAGCACCTGTAAAATGGGGACTATTAAACTTAACTACCTGGAAGAGTTGTTGATTAGTTAATGCTTGTAAAATGCTACACAGTGCTATAAAATAGAGCATAGTACTCAGAAGCATCTGGTTTGCGGTAACTATAATGCTTCTCTGAAACTTTATGGGCAAACTTTGCCAAGAAACAAAATGATTAATGTATGCAGTACACTTAGGCATTGGGAGATGAGGGACAGACATCTTTTCAAAAGCATCTAACTTTCCTGAGGTACCTCCTCTCAAAATACAAGAGGAGGTTTCCCAAGAACACCTGAAGTGGCCTGGCACTGAAAGCAGTGTCAGGTGAATCTGTGACGGCAGAAAGAAGCTCTGGCAGGTGGCAGAAGAGCTCCTTGTTCCACACCTATCTTCCTGTTCTTATTCTTGACCCTGTCCCCAGCTTCTTCCCCCTTTGTTGTGCTGGTGGAACTGTTTACACAGTGACATGGAAAAACAGGTTATTGGTTTGATTCAGATGGGGAAAAAAAATGGGGAAGAGTTTCTGCTGTTGTTGGTTTGTATCTCCAGATGGATCTTCTCTCCAGTGTAGTTTATCATGTGGCTGCACACACATGGACTAAGAAGCTGGTACATGCGTGAGAATAAGTGGAGTCTGGGGCAGCTGGAACTCTCCTGACACTGGAGATGATCCCACAAACCGGACACAAAAGATGTTACCATCACAGAGCTTAGAAGGTGTGTTAGTGAGCTAACCTTTTTTCCTGCCTCCAAAGACAAGTCACTCGGATTTAATGGGAGACATTTATAGCAGCAGATAGTAGTCATTTGGTGAAGAGCTGATCCTGGCTGAAGCTCATCACATTGTGTGTGAAACTCTGCTAACAAAAGAGAAGGAGTTAAGTATGTGCTAAAGATGAGCTTGTAATAATTTCTGAGATTTGCATCTTGACTAGCATTTGAAATACTTATGATATGAATATGTGCACTATATGAATAATGCACATGTATAAACACATATTGGTTTGGTTTAAGAGGAGACTGTTAAAAAAAATTAGAAGCTGTGATGGAAGGAAGAAGCCATTTCTAAATACATCACTCCTTCACTGATGCCTAGAAATTGCTAAGGGAGGGTCATGAGTTACCTCATGTGAAGATTAAACTTCTCAGTCATTTCACAGAGCTAGGTAAGATAAACATGAGCTAAGGCTGTGGAATGAGTTTGTTCTTGAAAAAGCATCATGAACTGCCAAAAGGAGGTTGCACTTCTGTCTCTTTCCTGCTTCTGGCCAAATTGCTCCTTCTGCTTTTACTAAGTCAGATCTGGTTTCTGTCACAGGCAGCTCACTAAAATCACAGATCATTGACCTGGCTGAAAAAGGTTGCTGTTGTAGCTGGGATTTAGCTAACTTTTGATCAGACTAGTGCCTGGACTGATGATGAAAGGAAGGAGGCTCTGAGCAGGGAACAGAGAGGAGCAAGGGCAGAGTTGAGGAAAACAGGGATGGGAGGTCAAAGAAACCGGAAAGAAGGAAGGGAAGGCATAGCTTTCTATGGTTTCAAGTTTTTTATTTAGCTCATCTGTATTGTAGTACCATGTCCGAACTAACTGCTTATTGCCAAAGTCCTCAGCTTCCTCCTGCCCATGCTGTCCTGCCTTCTCCATTGTTACCAACCTTAGTGCTGATGTTCCTGAGCAGAGTGGTGATGAACACATGTGAGATCTGTTGGGTATTGACAGCTGGTAAACAATGAGCTGTAGCCAATTCCTCACTCAGGTAGGGGGGAAGTCCTGTGAGTGTATGCAGAGAGGAAAAAGAAGGTTGCCAGACACTGGGTAGAGTGAGTCTGAATGGAGCTGGTAGAAAAATGTGTGCTGCTAGACCTATAAGTACTTGCTGTTTGAGGTGATGGTGGTGGTGTGATGCAGACCTAAACTGACAGTAATCTTTGTTACAGGTTTAATTTATATATTTTTAGGCAGGCCTGAGTTCAGTCAGGATAGGCATTTGTGAAAAACTGTAGTGTAAGCATGCTATGTGTTTCCATGTTGCTAGAAAATGGAAGGGGAGCCTTATCCATGAAACAATTTTTTTCACAGTAACTAAAAGAAGAGGTTCATGTTCAGCAGGTCTAAAATCATTATATCTGCTGTACAGCAGTGCTCCTGTGGGCTTTGTGACTCACTTCTGCCTCTCTGCTAAGGTGTGCAGTAACTTCTTTGCTGCGACTGGTTAGAAAAATAGCCAGATCAGTGGTGGCCAAAATCAGTGGCCACTGAAATGGTTTGTCTTGCCTTCTGTGATGGCATGTGATGTATTATAGCTTTCTCCTATAATACAGTGTGAATACCTGTTTTTATTTGTCTGATGTGATCTTGGAGGCTTATTGCCATTCCCTGACCTTTTTCTTCCTGGAGCCAGCAGCCATGCACAAGCTTTCCCAAAACTGTGCCTCTGATCTGCAATTCCATAGCTTCAGTTACGAAAATAATTCCTTAAGAGCAAAATATCCATCAATTTGGCCATCTTGGGAGTGGTCATGAGATTATACTGACATAGATGGTTTTCTGGAAGCATCTCTCTGTTAGTCCTGCTTCCCAAATTGATCCTGTAACCTCCTAGCTGCTATATTTTCTCTTGCAGTACTGTTGTGGAGAGGTGCTGCACAGTTCCCATGTATCACTTCACAACAACTTCTCTCCTGCAGCAAGCAAAGCTGTGGTGTTTAGAGCACCAAAAGCACAGGCAAGCACAGGTAAGGAGGAAAATCGAGCGATCACGTTCAGACTGGGAAGGTGTCTATTAGTAGGAGTACAGGCTCTGTTGATTTTTAAAGAAAACAAAATAACGACACCTCCCCCCTTTCACCCCCAGGAAAAAAAAAACAACCCCCCAAAAAACAACAAAGAAAAACTACACAAAGAAATACCACCAAACCTAGCAATCTTGCTACAGGGCATTATACAGTGATTTGTGTTTTGATACCAAAATAAGTGAGCAGGAAGCTAGGGAAGAAGCTTCAAGTAAATTCTGCCAGTGTTTGAATCCCAATTGTGGGGAGTGGAGAAATGCAACATAATGAAAACCTCAATCTTATTTTGCCTGTCTGTGTCAAAATATGCTTCTGTGGCATAGAAATAAATTATCACGGAAGGAAGGACCTGGTTCTTGCTGCTTTGGTGTTTCCTAATGACCATAGCTCTGCTCTGCTTTTAGGTAGGCAGAGATTGCCAAAGAACTCGCTTGCAGGTATGCTATGGTAAAACCACATGGGCTGTTTTTATAAACTCAGTGATGGTGCTGTCCTGAAAGAGGTGGGAAATCTGTTTGATAAGAACGACTTATGGTATAAGTAAAGAAAATAAATCATCAAGGCAGGAAAAGTGCTTTGTCCGTTCTTAAGCTGAATTCCTTCCTGGACCTCAAAATACCTGATAACCCCAAGTTTTGTTTTCTTTGCCTGTCTGACTTTCTCCTTTCCTCCTTCTCCCCCTACATGCAGCCTCCCTCCACAGCCACAGCAGCACCACGGTTTCAGTATTTCCTGCAAAGGAAGGGGGAGTAAGGGGAGAGTCCCCCATGCCTGGTTAAGAGGGTCTATTATAGAGGATTAACTGTGCCCAAACAATGAAGCCCCTTGAGGAGCCGGTTACCCTTTTGAGATGCGTGTGTGGGTAAGAGGGCACACTGCTGTCCCTGTATCCCAGCCCAAGTGCGTGTGGTTCCGTGCCCTGGTTGCTATGACAATTAATCGCGTCTATTAAGGGCTGGTGTCAACTACAGATCCCTGTAAATTGCCTGAAAGACTAGTTAAAGCTGCTCCTTAGGCACCTTTATTTGATTTTACCCCCAAAAATGGGATGGAGAGGTTTTCTTCTTCCTATTCATAAAAAATGACAGAGTAACTTGGTATATGCTTTTAGACTGGCTTTCACTTTCCTGAGCATGATGAGACATGGAATGTTTCTGAAGAACAGCTGCGAAATAGACAGGGATGTGGTGCCTTCCAGCTCTGCTTGTGTAGTTTTCATGTAACCAGCAGACTGTGCATGCCTGGGAAATGTAGGAAGTATAGTCTTCAAGAGGTGTGCATGGATTGTTTTGTGGTTTTTTTTATTGGAAGATTTGCACCAAGCAATTAATGTGTGTGTCTTTGGCTTTTCTTTGTACTTTGAAAAAAGGACAACAGAGAATTACTGTGCTGTATCAACCTACAGCAAGACTGTACTCTATATTTGCCTGTTTGCCTAGGTAATGGGAGACAAATAGATGTTTCCCATGTCATTAGTCCAGAAACCTGAACAGTAGTGAATGCAAATATTCTTAAAAATCTTCCTGTAGGTTAAAGCCCTGTTCATTGGGAGGGCAGTCTTAAATTCCTCAATACATTATTAGAATGGTTGAGAAATCTGTCCAGAAGTTTGAGAAGTTTATTTTCTTCCCTGAAGGCACTAAAATCTCTGTTACCTTTACTATTGCTTCTTGGGGAAGAAAAAAACACCAAAACCAAACCTCATAAAGGGAAACAAGTTTAAAGGTATACTTTATCAAATGCACAATATTCTCTCTTAACCTTAAACAAAAGGAGAGGTACGATTCAGCACAGTCTCTCTATTTTTAATGAATGTCACCTTGATACAAACACATTTGAATACACAACATATGTCTAAGGAAACTTAAAACTACTTTTACTGGAGATAGTGGGTGAGATGTTGGTGTTGTTTGGTATGTCAGATCAGAGTCAAATGGGCTAAAATAGGTTCAGTAACTTTAATTATCAGGAATGTTAATAGTTGTGTGCACTCAGTGCATGCTATATATCCTCGTTTGGGGAGACTAATTTAGCCCCACTGGCCATGGAGACATGAAAATACCATCTGCAGGACTATAGGTGTATAATATTGGCTTGCTTTTCATTTGTAATTTCAGTACTTGAGGAGCATCAGGTACTGCTGTTGATAATTAAACCATGGCTGAGAAATAGTCCTGTTTCATCTTGTGTATGGCAAATCACTGTGATCTTTCAGAACTGATCAAGCTGGAGCAGCTACAGGAGAACTAATCAAAATGGGCCCAACCCCCAGTCTATGGCTCTGCAGTCATTACCTCTTTCTCTTATCAAAAAGTTCTAAACTGGAAGCGTGCAGGATTGCTGCTCAAGGCCTGCAGGCTAAGGTCTTGTTTATTCAGTTTGTATCCTCCAGGATCAGCTTTCCTGTGTGGAAGAACAAGAACCAGTTATATAGCAGTACACTCCCTTCCTTCCTTTCCCTGGTGCCCATGGAAAATGCTTTCTCAAGTCTACATTCTTACTGGTCAGCAGAGGACTGTCAAAGGCCCCAAGACAGGTGGTGTTTTTGAGGTAGTACCTGTTCAACTTACTAGCAGCTCTGGAGGTACTTTTCTGAGAAGAAAAAGCATCCTCTGGCCTTGCCTTGCCTTTGACAGTCAGAGCCCCACCTTGGCATCCGGAATGAGGGCTTGCAGGGAATGTGAGACAGAGCGGGTTTCAGTTTCTGCCATCCTGCTCTGCATCCAGGACAATTGTGATCCAGACAAAGACCTGAACTTGAGTATGCCCACACTCATGCTGCTGCCAGTACTATCAAACTGTAGCCTCTTGCTCCATTTTCCCCATGAAACTTTGTTGAAGCCAGTGTTTTAAAATTTTTTTCCGATACAATATGTTTGTTTGCGTTTTTTTCCCCTTTAATGCAATGTAATACTACAATGGCATCCTTGCTTCAGGCAGCCCTGCATGTGTGAGCAGTGCTTGCCTGGAATATGTCAGTGTGATTACACTGGCCCTGGTATTGTGCAGTGCATTCTATTCAGCCATCACTGCATCATTACAGAAGTCTTGAAAACTTCTCTTCATCCTTCTGCATCCATTGCAGTGCCAGGACTCCCCTTTGTGGGAATGCCGGGCCAGGTTCTCCGGGCTTTTCTTAGGTGCCATTCCCCCTGGTCTCACTGGGATTGTTCCAGGAGGCTGGGAGGAGATAGCCTGCTGTGATGGCAGAAAGCTGAGGCTGTTCTCCAGCTGCAGACTCTTGGAGCCCAGCAGAATGACATATAACAGCTTCTTTACCTCTGCTGGAGGTTTTGTGAGAGGAAACTTGCTCTTGTTGGGTACCCTCCTGAATTCTACTCAGTTCTACTACTAAAACCCCTGGGTTCTCACCACTTTAGAGCCACCGTGGTGCATGGCTGGAGCTGCTGCTGCCACTTGTGTCACTGCTGCCAGCCACGGCCCTGCTCTGCTCCCTGTGGGGTGGCTTTTGCAGCATTGTGCCGGCTCCATTTGCCCTGGGAAACAATTTTATTTTATTTTTGTCCTTTTAATTCTTTGGTTTTTGTGAAGCACTATTTAGTTGTCCCTTTTCCCCTGCTCCCTTTGTGGCTGCTGTTCCCTTCACCCCTTCACCTGCAGCTTCCCCTTCTTTCTTCTCTCCAGCCTGGCTGCTTCTTTCTTGCCCTTCCCACAGAGGAAGATATTCTTAGGCAAGGGTCAGATGCTCGGGTCTCTTGGGGAAAGTAGTTCAGGGTTCTGAGTCTGAAATAGCACAGTGGTTTTTGGTGCCTGCTGGGAGGAGTTACTAGCCTGTGTCCTCTCCCCCAACTTCTCTGGGCTCTCATGGAGTTATTTGTCCCTACTTAAATGTGAAGGCTTGAAGGGCCTCTGAAAAGCAGGAGTGAGCTGGGTCTCTTTTCCCATGGCTTTGATCTGGTTAGAATGTCTCATAAAAGCAACATCTAATTAAAAATAAATGCAAAGTTACATTAAGATTTGATTTTTGCAATTGAAATTGTTTGATGAGGCAACCATTGGATTGCAAATGATGTCTTTGTGGCAGCAGCCTCATTTGTCATCACGTGCAGGGCTTTGCATTCCTGTTCTGGCTTCCTCTGCTCAGGGCTATGGATCTTTCAGCTGCAGGGAAAATCAGGTGAGGCACAGCATCTCCTCTTGTGGAAGAGTGGTTTCAACATTACAAGGGTGTACACAAATTCAGCCATTTGTAGCTGGGAAGATTAATGCTGTAGTGGGATAATTACAACACAATGGTATGAACAAAGAAAAAGCTTCTTTAGTTTTAACCCATGTTCTGACATGCAGTCCCTGCCTTTTGAGCAGGGCATTTCCCAGGTTTGCTTCTGGTTTTTCTCCTTGGATACAAACACTAGCCCTACATCAGTAGACTTGGACTATTTAATGAAAAAACCAGGAAAGATATTTATAGATGTTACTAATTTGTATTGTAAATACAGGCTGGCAAGGAGAATAAGAGGCTAGAGAGGCCATGGCACAAATATGGGAGAGTCTCTTCCATCTCTAACTGCAAGCTCACAAAAACATAAAAGGGTAATGTAATTGGGATGCTGTTGAATTATGTATAATATTGGCATCGAGTTCTCTATTAGTTTAATTTTGGTAATGCTTTCTTTCTTGCCAACAAAATAGTCTCTGTAAATAAGCTGCCTCCTTGTTTGCTTGCATGGCCTGATTATATACAATTATCCCTTGACTGTTATGACTTTTTAAATTAAATGTGAGCTGAGCTGTGTAGGTATTCTAGGATTTCATCTGAAATATTCATTGCTTTAACTGACCACATGGTTCAACCCCAAAACCAGGAAAAGCCATTCTGCTGACAGCTTCACTGCCTTCTTTCAGTTTTCTTACCACCGGAATTGCTTGCCTCAATAAAAATGACCTCCACAGTTTTAAATAGACTGTACCTTCTTAATAGCGGTAAAATTGAGACTATACTATAAAAATAGTACTTCTAGAGCTTTAACATTGTGAAGTTGACCTCGTAACAGTAAAACAAACCTGGGCAGTAGGATTTTTGTTCAGCCTCAGATCCAGATGTGTCTGCAAGAGCATTTTTTTGCCTACTTTGCAGCACACCCACATCCTCCTTAACTTGTGGAAGCCTCTGTTCCATGCCTCAGCTCCATGTCTCTGAGGCATTGTTATCTTTACTGCTTAAGAGATGGAACACAATTTTCTCCCTTGTCAGAGGGAAATAGCCATCTATAAATGCAGTGGTCTGGCTGTGATATGATATACTAATATGTGTATTCATAAGCCCAGATAAACTAGATTGGGATTCAGATTTCAGAGTACAGAAATTTTCAGCAGACTGTTATTTGAACAGAGACAACTGCAGTTAATGAACCTGAAATTTTAGCTTTAAATATTTGAAAAAGGTTTTCTTCAGCATATAGAAAATAAAGTCCAATGCAGAGCACGTTAGAAAAACACGTGTTCTGCAGTGAAACTTCTAGTGTTTGGCCCTCCAGAGCTTGGAAAAATCAACAATTGCATCTTATGTGGTATCTGAAGAAGGTAAAAAATCAGAATATAATTCTAAGGTGCTTGAGTTTCTGTGTGGAGTGGTGTGGCATACTCATGAAAACCAACTTCAACACAAAACTTGACTGTTCATCATGGGCCATAGTAATAAGCTTAACACAAGATTTAATAACTTCCTAAATAACATATTACCTCTCTATATTTTGAGTTGAATTTTGGTGGCTGATTTAGCATAAAAATTAACCCCAAAATGCATTGAAAGAGATTTGTACCCTCCAGTATGTCAAAGATTAATTTAGCCCCCCAAAAGCTCCTTAGTTTTTAATTAACTTTCCTCCTTGCTCTGTTCACTAGAAGTTTTTGTGATACCATCTTTTTCTGTGAACTCCTAGCTCTGTGTTGTCTTAAAGTGTGCTCTTTAAAAAAGAAAAAGGTTATAATTTTTGGGTAGGGACACTGAAGGATGTGAAAGAACATGTACTAACTAACCTTACGTGCTACGTGTTTTTATTTTTAGGGGACAAAATCTGAAAGTCTTACTTCTTTCTGTGCTGTAGCAAAAGACATTTCAGAAAAAGGCATAATTAGAGCTAGTAGGATAGATACAAAAACTAGGTAGTAGAAAACAGGATTCGATGGAGGTGTCTATTTGTATGTGAACTAATCCTAGCTAAATCATGGAAAGCTCTCCCAAACCCATTTGGAGGAAATAATTCTCTGCTGATGGGAGGAAGAGAGAGATACAGATGACATAAAACATCCTTTGTAGCTGTGATCTCGACATTTTTTTTAGCTCTCCAGTCAAAACTGAAATTTTAGAGTTATTAAAGAGAGGGAGAAAGGATTTGTATAAGAAGCATCAGGTCTAAATGTCACTATAGTGTGCTATTTTCTGCTTGCCTTGGTGCAGGAGTGTAATTTGTCACAGGCATCCTCCCTGTGTATGGAGCAGGTACAAGAGCCTGAGCAGAGGGCTGTGGCTGTCTCAGTGGTGGGGATCAGGGTGTCATCCCAGCCGGGCTGGCCTCCCCTGCAGGGGTTCCTCTGTTCCCGTGTCCAAGGGCTGTCCCTGGGGCTGGGAGCGCACATGGCAGCAGCACTGCCACCGCTCCGCTCCTTTGATGTGCTGCGGGGCTGCTGCTCCCCTCCTTTGTGGCACCTAAACCGCGATAAAAGCCTCAATGAGTGTCCCTCCGCTAGGCAACGCGGGCAGCAGCGTTGGAATCCGCCGGGTTCATTGATAAAACCCGAGCCCGAAAGAATGGCGATGCCTTTGTGCGAGTGCATCCAGGGCCCTGCAGCAGGCTGGCCGCCGCCAAATTCCGCTGCCCCAGCCCTGTGCCGCTTCGGCGGAGCTGCTGGGAAGTTGCCTCGTAGGACTCGCAACGAGGTTTTAAATCTCTTGTCCTAAAGTGGTTTTATCCTCACAAAACACTGTGTGAACTCAGGCGCCCTTCAGGACTTTTCCATGGAGTTGAGAGCATTGGGAAGCAGAAACAGAGCAGAGACCTGCTGCATGATACAGCATTTTGTAGCTGCTTTGAAAGATTTAAAAAAAAAAAAAAGCAACAACCCACCAGACAAAAAGTAGTGTGTTGTTTGTTTTTTTACCCTTGAACACAAATGCGTAACAATGGCAATGCCTAGTAGCCGAACAATAAATGAACTGAGTGTGAGGTATATGTTTCATTGCCCACCAGCCTGAGAGCAAATATTGCATCTAGAACAAATGGGTGAAATTCGACTAAATTAGAAGAAAGGCACTGTCTTGAGGTCTCACTCTCCCCACTCTAATTATTGTTTCTTATGGAAGCCCCAGTTGCACTCCAAGGCTGTAAATTAGTGGAATTTTTCTTCCAAAGCAGATAATCCAACTGCTTGGCTATGAATGGAGAATTGCATGTCTTTCAAATTACCACACAAACTCTCAACACACGATAATTTTCTGAGATTTACAAGTGGAACTCTTAAATTAGTTTGTGATTTAAAAGGAATTTTAAATTTTGCTCCTTCGAGAGTTCTTTGGCTGCTTCTTTTTCATGTGCTAAGCAGGAAAATAATGCAGAGCTTGCACCTTTTTTTTTCTTTTTCTTCCCTTTTTGTTTTTTCTCCCCCCC